>QANX01007562.1:0-55565 GCA_003254975.1 Ochetophila trinervis
CCGAACCCTAAACCCTAAATCCAAAACCCTCAACCCCAAACCCCAAAATCCAAACCCCTAACCCTCAACCCTGACCCTAAACCCGAACCCCAAACCCCTAAACCGCAAACCCGAAACCCTAAACGCTAGACCTTTTCCCCAGGCCCTAAACCCCATCCCCCAACCTGAGCCCCTAAACCTCAAACTCTAAAACCCTAAATGTTTGCTCTAGCTAGATTTTTAAATTGTTATATGATTTTTTCTACTTATATTCAAAATATTAAAAACATGAGACCTCCATCACTCAGTAAAATTTTGCCTCATCCATTCCAAAACAAATTTATAAGTTCAAATTAAAATACATTTTGCTGTAATATAGCTATAAGTATTTAAAGGTTATAACATGTTCAGAAGATTTAGATTTTGTGTCATTTAAGTGGTTTTCATATTAAAGGACTAAGAGATTGATAAAGGTGCTTGATCTAACCCCAACCCATGGCAAATATTTAGCCCCATCACACCCAACACAATTTTATAAGTTCCAATTAAAAAATGTGTTAAGAGTTAGACTATTTTAAGTTGTTAAGGATTTCAAAATGTTTACAAAGTTTAGATTTGAGTCATTTAAGGCGTTTCAGTGTTAAAAGTCTAAGATATTAACGAAGGTAATGGTTTAGGATTTAGGCTTTTTAAAATATTCTAGTGTTTAGGCTTTTTAAAATGGTCAAGAGTTAAGTTTAAAGCTTTTTAAAATGTTCAAGTGCTTCAACAAATTAAGAGTTTAGAGTTGCGTACGTGAACAAATTTTAATTTTGGTTGTTATGTACATTCTAAAAAAAAAGAATGAACAAACCTGAACTTGATCTAACCCCAACCCGGGGCAAAAATTTTGCCCCATCCCACCCAGAACAATTTTAAAAGTTTTAACACATTCAGAAGATTTAGATTTTGAGTCATTTAAGTGGTTCTAGTGTTAAAGGTCTAATAGATTAATGAAGGTAATGGTTCAGGGTTCAAGCTTTTTAAAATGTTGAAGAGTAGTTTAGGCTTTTTAAAATGTTCAAATGTTTCAATGAATTTAGAGTTTCTTACGTGCACAAAAATTATTTTTAGTGTTGTATACATAATATAAAAAAAAGTAGAAAAACCTGTATGAAGGTAATGGTTAACAATTTAGGATTTTTAAATGTTCTAGTGTTTAGGCTTTCTAAAATGGTCAAGAGTTAAGTTTAAAGCTTTTTAAAATGTTCAAGTGCTTCAATAAATTAAGAGTTTAGAGTTGCTTATGTGTACAAATTTTAATTTANGGGTGTTATATACATTCAAAAAAAAAAGAACCGACCTGAACTTGATCTAACCCCAACCCGGGGCAAAAATTTTGCCCCATCCCACCCAAAACAAATTTGTAAGTTCCAATTAAAAAATGTGTTTATATTGTTTTAAGTATTTAAAGGAAAACATGTTTACAAAGTTTAGATTTTAAGTCATTTACGTGGTTTTTGTTCTAACCCCAACCCGACGCAAAAATTTTACCACATCCCACCCAGAAGAAATTTATATGTTCCAATTCAAAAATGTTTGAGTTATATTATTTTAAGTATTTAATGATTCTAACATGTTTATGAGGATTACATTTTGAGTCTTTTAAGAGTTTTTAATGTTAAAGCACTAAGATTAACGAAGATAAATGGAAGTGAAAGGTTAAATAGTAGGGTTTAAGGATTTTAAAATGTTTTAACAAATTTAGAGAGTAGAAGTATTAAATGTTAAAAAGTCTTAAGAAATTAAGTTAAGGGATAAAAGGGTTTTTTTCTTTTTTGGAAAAATACATTGACATTATTAAAGTCTATTTCCTGACAAAAAAATAAATAGATAAACATGAAAAACAAAATTAAGAAAAAAAGGTTTCACAGTGTAAAATTTTAATGTTACAAGTGAGAGAAAGTATAAAAGTTTAGACATTAAAAGAGTTTAAAGGTTTAGTTTTACTTAGTTTAAAAGAGTCTTATGGGTTTGAAGAGATATATTTGTAAGGTATAGTAGAATTGAAGGATTCATAGGGCTTAGTGGTATCATTTTTAATTTTAGTAAAAAGAAATTATATTTAATTTTTCTATTTATCTATTTGGCCATAGAAACATTACTAGAATGAATCAGTAGAAAATTAAAAATGACTAGTAATCTAGAATTCATCTGGAAAAAATAATAATACAAAAAAAACACTTACCAGAAAATCGCTGAAGATCAAAAGCACAGTAAACCAAAAGCCGCAACATTATATTAATATTTATAATAAATTTGTCCAACACCAAAAGATAGTCAATTAGAAACAATTTAAGATAACTGCAATTCACCGACACCTCATAATAGATCATGTTAGAAACTGAGTCCATGAAAGCAGCACAAGGAATAAGTAAACAGGTTATCAGACAGAAATATACAAATGGAGCATATTATATTTTTTTATCCTGCTTTTATAATAAGAGAACATTCTAGTATAGTAAAAAGGTGTTCTGTAGGATCTAGCATCACCAATAGCTTAAAGCTCCATTCTCTCTTTCAAAGGAATAAATTATTTGCACTCATCACATATCCTATATACTTCTAATCGATCAAATGTAAGTGTCCTCTCTTGGCTTAGTGGGGCCCTCCATCAATTTAATAATAATATAATCTATACAAATTTTAATATTGGATAAGTGAGTGGGCCATAAAGTTGCATGTCGGAACAAATAATCAACTGGACATTAATCAACATCTAGCATTTCGCAGGCTATACCCTTTTCATTTCTTATTTCAAGCAACAGAGACTTCTTAAGCTCCACTAATAAGGTAAAAATGTGGAATATTTTATTTAACACTACTTCTGAAGCGTAGGATAACATTTCAAGCATAACCTAGTAAAATTTGCAAATAAATACTTGATATCAAAAGACAACATTCGAAAGGCACTCTCCATTGATATCAGAAGTTGCAAATTCTGATTTCTTTTTATTTTGGGTAGAAGTACTAATTTACACAAAATTCACTGAAGCTAAGATCTTACCCAACCAATCAACAAAAATTGATTGATAATCTTCAGAAAGCATAGGAAGAACTTTCGTGATAAGAGTATGCCTGTCAATTGTCATAACATCATTTGGAATAGATTTATTAACAAAGAACTAATCCAAATACAATAACTAACCACTAATAGTCTGTAATCCATATAAACATTTGGTCTTTAGGCTTACCAAGCAAGATTTGTTGTGCTTTTTCTTTAATTTAATTTTGGTACTTGTTTTTCATTTTGTGGAGGAAATGTTTGAGTGTTTAGCTTGCATGGACTCACGATGCAGATGACTTTCTTTCAACAAGGCACAACACCTTGAGTTTCAAATGACGGTAGATTTGTCATGCAAATAACATAGAGTAGTTTTTTTTTTTTTTCTGGGTTGTTGAGATTAGATTTCCATATTTTCATTGGGAGCAGAGACCATACTTCCCATACATATCCCTTTTATCTCCATGGACTTCCCCGCAACTAAGGAAACATTCATTTAGTGTTTTTTTGGTTTGCTGTGTTTTTGGATTATTCTCACCCGAGCCTTTCTTTTTTCTTGTCGAAAAGATTCTAGTCTTTAGAGCCTCTTCTTGTTCTTCGTTCAGATGTTTTTCCATTGTTAATTTGGGTGTTTTATTATGAATGGTTTGTAAATGGAGTTGTCATGATATACCAATGAATTTGCACTGAAGTACCAAAACCTACAAGAAACAGAATATACCTTGTCTGCTGGCCCTTTCAAAGGCTTGTTCAACATTTACTCTGTTCAAAAATTTCTACAGAACTGAGTTTCATCGTCATCTTCGATCTTTGCTTCAGGGTTTCTTGCATCCTACAGTTAACCATAAAAAATTGTGAAAACTTCTTTCTAATAAAAAAAATAGAAATAGCAATATTCATGAGATATGTAAAAAAAATGAGAAAACAAGACTCAGGCAGAAAAACGCTCAGCAAATCAGTCCTCCGAGATCCCAGGATACCTACAAAACACAGCAGTTTAAAGAATCAATAAAACTTGCCATGCTCAAGCCATCTACAAGATGAATAAAATAATTATACAGTAAAAGGTACAAAACGTGGTCCGTATGATTTGGTCTGCACTGAAAAGGGAAGCACAATTAGAAGCAGACTAAATTATACAAACTCAACATCGATCACCTTTGTAAGTTGACCTTCAAGAGATATACAATAAAATAAAATAAACTACCATTTTGTAAATAAGGAATACAGAACCGCTTTCTTTTGAATCCAACTAGAAGGGTTGACGGGTGACGGGGAGAAATAGTTTCTTTCCCAAATATTTCAAATCTCTGGAATTCGGTATGTGTTAAGAGTAATGGAAAAAAATAAAAGCTAAATTAATTTACGATACAGCTAAAATGGAGTCAAAGTTGTTGGAAAAAAATAAAAAAACAAAAAGAAACGAAAGGATTAACTTGCAGAGAGTGGATCCTACCTGGGGAGACCATTTTGTGGCAATAGAGGTAGAGGACGACGGAGAACAAATAATGGTTCATATACTCGTTATTTTTCGGCTTAGGGAGCCTCTTTGCCATCTTTGTAGCTTTAGCTTGGCCTAAAAGAAACACAAAATCAGTGATGAGTAGGAAGGGCAGTGTAAGGATCTCTGCTTCGGAAGAAACTTGTAAGCAAGAGAACGCAAGAAAAATCAAATAAAGAGAGAAAATCTACGTTTGACATGAAAGAAAAATAAAGAGAAAAGGTTATTTCAGAGAGAAGTATTTTTTTTTCTTAGGTGTTTAGAGAAGTATTTTTGGTTGCATTTATTGCAAACAAAGTAACGGAGAGTCAAATTATATAGTACAAGACTTGTTATAATCCATACCCTTTTTTTTTTCGTAAAGTTATAATCCATACCCTAAAAAAAAAAATTAAAATAAAATAAAATTCCAGAAAAAAGACATGTTATATGCTAACTCTGTACTGCTGATTTGATATGATAGCAATAGCTTTAACCTGCTGCTGCTGATTTGATATGATAGTCTAAGATAGAAAAAAAAAGAGTTTACAAAGAATGTGTAATGTGTGAGGAAACTCAAATGGACTTTACGGGGGGGGAAAACAGAAAAGAGTGGGTTTTTTAAAAACAGCACTAAATTGGATTTCTTGCTTTACCATTTGAAAGGAAATTTTAAAGGTGCTTGCTTTTTTCTTTTTTTCTTTTTGTAAAAAAATTTTGCTTATTTTTAAAAGCAATTAAATTTTAATATTTTTATTTTAATTTTCTCTTATTTTAAATCAATAATTTTAATTTTTTATTTCAATCTTTTTTTAATCTTTTTTTTATTTTATAAATTACATAAACGGCTTTATTTTATGAATCTAAAAAATTTTATCACAAATTTTTAAATTATATTGTAATTTAGATTGTCATTTTATACTGTAATTTTTAAATTTAAATTTGAAAAAAGAAGTTTATGAGAAAAACAAAAATAATAAATTTGTAACATTGAAAAAATAAGCGGCAAATTGGAAAATTTTCTCATTTTTCATTTCCGCAATTTTTTCCCGTACTTTTATCTTGCCCAAAATATATAACAACATTATTCTTTTTTTTTGATAATTTATATAATAACATG
This sequence comes from Ochetophila trinervis, assembly GCA_003254975.1. NCBI lineage: Eukaryota > Viridiplantae > Streptophyta > Magnoliopsida > Rosales > Rhamnaceae > Ochetophila > Ochetophila trinervis. Next base: position 5,623 of record QANX01007562.1, read on the forward strand.
ATTGAGAAAACACCACAACTTGCAGAAAAAATGGAGTTGTAAAAGTTATATAACCATAGTAGCAAGGTATTTACCGAAGAAAAAAAACCTACAGTAGCAAAGTCCATCTTAGAGATAAGAAGTAAGAAAGAGAAATAAAAATAATAAAGGTGTGACAGTGGGAGAAGGAAGGAGTAAAGAGAATTATGAAAGAAGTTTTCCGCAAATAAAAGAGAACTGGGGGAGAAACAGATAGGAAAAAATCCAAAAAAAAAATTGAAAAAATATCTCATGACAATCGGCAATTCAAACAAAAAGTAAATGATGTAATGTGATGTTAACAGTTGCTTGATGGCTGTCCATCTCCGGACAACCAGCTGCTGCTCTGCTGCTGATTGGAATTGCCTTGCGTCCTCTGTTTCTCTCTCTCTCTCCATTAAAGTACTTCTTCCTTCTTCCACCTTTCCCTCTTTGTCATTTGCACGCAAACACTCACATCCACATAACTAAGCTGACTTGTTTAACCATTTTACCAAAAAAAAAAAGCTCACTTGTTTAAGCTTTGCTTTCAAATTATATATTGTTCTTTTTCTTTTGTCTTGGTTTTCTCATGCTCTCCTCTATTCCTTAGCTATGACAAGTCAAAATCTTTAGCCCCATCGGTCATGCCACCATCAACGTCTTCTCTCTCTTCTGTTAAACCTCTACTAGGACTGCTACTACAACTACGCACCCACCACGGTACTACCCCTAGCGTTTTTTGTTTTTTTTGTAATAACACCCCTAGCTATGTAATTTACTTCTTCAGTTTCACACCCATTCTGTACACAAAATTCCATATATATATATATATATATATATATATTAAAAGCTTACCGTCGGAAGATTCAAAGCTTATATACACGTTTTCACCAAAAAAAAAGCTTATATACACGTTTATTAAACGGTACACCTACAATACAATACAGTAATGCTGTAATTAATTCATCAAAAAAAAAAAGTAATGCTGTAATTATTATAAATAAAATAATATTATTTATAAATAAAAAAATATTATTTATAAAAATAAAATAATATTATTTTATTTATAAATAATAATTGTACAACTATTTTTATATAGCTATCTAGAAAAAAGTCCATTATTGAACACATCAACTAAAAAAGCTTTCTACCAAAAAAAAACTAAAAAAGCATATGTACATGTAAAATATATGGATTTTTCTTTACCAAAAAAATATTATATGGATTTTCTTCAAATAAAATAGAAAAAGGATGAGTGGAGGAACCACGTCAGGAAAAAAACTTATAAACAAATTCAAGGCCTAACCCTTTCTAATGATAATTCCTTCTCCATGCTCAAATAAATATATATATATATATATTTCCTACATTTACCAAAAAAAAAATATATATATATATATATATATATATCCTCCCAGACGTGGCCTTTAATGTCTAACCATGCTATATTTTTACTTTTCCATTTTTTGTTATAATTTTTTTTTGGATGAACCATTTTTTGTGAATCATGTTCATCTTGTGGAAACACTTGTGAATGCCCAGTTTTATTTATGGATAATATTACTTCATTTATATATAATATTATTTTATTTATAAATAATAATTGTACTACTATTTTTATATAGCTATCTAGTAGAAAATCCCTTATTAAACACATCAACTAAAAAAGCTTTCTACCAAAAAAATAAAACTAAAAAAGCATATGTACATGTAAAATATATGGATTTTTCTTTACCAAAAAAATATTATATGGATTTTCTTCAAATAAAATAGAAAAAGGATGAGTGGAGGAACCACGTCAGGAAAAAAACTTATAAACAAATTCAAGGCCTAACCCTTTCTAATGATAATTCCTTCTCCATGCTCAAATAAATATATATATATATATATTTCCTACATTTACCAAAAAAAAAATATATATATATATATATATATATATCCTCCCAGACGTGGCCTTTAATGTCTAACCATGCTATATTTTTACTTTTCCATTTTTTGTTATAATTTTTTTTTGGATGAACCATTTTTTGTGAATCATGTTCATCTTGTGGAAACACTTGTGAATGCCCAGTTTTATTTATGGATAATATTACTTCATTTATATATAATATTATTTTATTTATAAATAATAATTGTACTACTATTTTTATATAGCTATCTAGTAGAAAATCCCTTATTAAACACATCAACTAAAAAAGCTTTCTACCAAAAAAATAAAACTAAAAAAGCATATGTACATGTAAAATATATGGATTTTTCTTTACCAAAAAAAGAATATATGGATTTTCTTCAAATAAAATAGAAAAAGGATGAGTGGAGGAACCACGTCAGGAAAAAAATTTATAAACAAATTCAAGGCCTAACCCTTTCTAATGATAATTCCTTCTCAATACTCAAATATATATATATATATATATCCTCCCAGGCGTGGCCTTTAATGTCTAACCATGCTATATTTTTACTTTTACATTCTTTGTTATAATTTTTTTTTGGATGAACCATTTTTTGTGAACCATGTTCATCTTGTGGAAACACTTGTGAATGCCCAGCTTGAACTCTTGCAACCTGTATACATACAGATTGATAGACTTTTAGTTTTAGAATTTCATTCTTTGATCAAGTGACCATAGGATGGAAAATGTGTGAGACTGGTAAATTAATGTGTAACTGAATACCTTGATCACAATTAATTTCATCATTAGAAGCTGAATTATCAGTAAATGTTTGGACTATATATTAATTTTTTTTTAAATTAATATTTTATTTAAGCTTGATTTTGAAATAGCTTGATCTCACATCGTTTGGAGATGAAAATGCATTGAAAATGACAAAGTATAAATGTTTGGCTTAGAAAGTGAAAATGAAAAAAGTCTCACATCGAAAGCAGAAGGGTTTGGTGAGCCATCTCTTCTTATATAAATTGGATCTTCACGAACTTTGAAAATGACTCGCGCATCCACACACACCAAAAAACATAAACTACTTAGTTTATTATCATTAGAATTTACTTCGAGTAGTTAAGTGTTTTAGTTGAAAATTTTAATTAAAAGTCCTTTGATCTGAAAGGCATTTGTAACTCTTTAATTATTTTGTTCTCAGTAATTAATACAATCATTTGATTAAGTTTGATATTAATTGGCGCACACGTTACTTTTGCTTTGGACTTTTATAGGTTCGAAGTAGCACGCTCGCACACTTGAGACGACTAATTGTTGTGTTTTACACCAACATATCTTTTGGCACGCTCGGTGGGACTTCTTTTTTCAACTGAGAAAATGATGCAGACTCATTCCAAGAATCAAGAATCCGACAACCACGGCGGCATTAGCAGTTTCATTGAAATCAACATTATTAGAGATATATATCTTGCCTAAAGTATGTAGACACTTGTAGCTTTTGTAACCTTCTTCATACCCAAGGAAAGTACATTTCTCTGTGTGAAACTGGAACTTTGTGGAGTGAAATGGTCTCAAGTATGGAAAATAGGCACATCCAAACACCTTGAGCCAGTCATACTCTGGAGCTTTGTTGAAGAGCTTTTTAAATGGACTTTGAAAGTCCAAAACTAGTGATGGTAATCTGTTGAGAATGTGTGTGGCAGTCTCAAAAGCTTTCCACCAAAATTCAAGTGTCATACTGGCTTATGCTAGCAAACTTAGTCCAGTTTCAACAAATCCAGATTATTATATGCTTCTGCACTTGGTTATATCTTGTAGATCACTGATTTCAACATTTTCCATTGCTACAGTTACTATTGCTCTGATACCATTAGAAAGTTGTTACTTGCGGAATAAGAAATGAAGAACAAGAGAGAGAGAGAGAGATAAAGAGAGAAAAGAAAACAAAGAAAATCTTAAAAGTGTATTGATGTAATGTGTTAATTGTACAAGAGCAGTCTCAGATGATGTTTATATACATCTTAGGGATATGAGAAGTGTACGCTACATTGTTGTGCATGTAATGCATGCGAGCTATTAACAAGCCAACTCACTAACTACCTTTCTAACAGAAAGCTAACAAACTGAGCTGAGGTGGCAAGCTTAATGTAGCTATATAATAACTACTCTCACAGTCTCGGACCACCACAGCGACAACAGAGCTATGGTCTTTGAAGGCAGCGTTCACATTAACTATCCATTAGGGAGGGAGTCCAACAACAGTCAATCTAGGTCCCACAAGCTTAATTGGGTCATCCTTGAGGGCCATAAATTCTTCCACTTAGAGTTCTAGGTGGAAAACAACTTCTCTAATAATGTTCTTCCTCTTACCAAATATATAATCTCATTCCTGTAAGACAATTTATTATACAAGAGTGAAACAAGAAAAACCGATTGGAACTTACTGAGGTCACTAGTAGAGCTCAAAGGCAGCTAGCATTATTACAAGACTTTCAAATTGATGAATGATTAAAAAAATAAACGAATTAAGCATTACAACAACATTAATAAATATATTTAGTGAATAGTTTGAAAAATCTAACATTATTGTTAGATATATAACTATAAAAAAAAAGGCTATAGTTAAATTAGTAAAAATGTTTTCTTTTATAAATGTGGTTTTTGGAGACATTTCAAATTATTAGTTTCAAACATGTACAAATCACCAAACAATCCTCAAAGACTCCTTATAGACTACCGTTTTAAGGGCTAAGTATTTGAAAAACAATTCATTTCTTAAGTTACTAAGGTCAAAAAGGCCTCAAAATTTGGCAAGGTATCCTCAACAAAAAAAAGTTTTAGTTGAAAGGAGCTCGCTACAAGATAGTCAATGGGCTGAAGATCGACTTTCGGAATGATCCTTGGCTGTTAAATTATCTTGGCAAGATCCCCCAGGTTAAGAAGGGCGTTGACATTATTGAGTAGAGCAAAGCTGTAGATCTTAGAACGGAAGATGGGCTCAGTTGGAATGAGGAGGTTATTAGGGATATATGCAGTGAGGAGTCTGCAAGGATGATCTTAGGGTTGTCATGGCCTAGCCATTAGACTGAGGATAGGTTGTTTTGATGTGGAAATAGCAATGTTAATTTCTCTGGTAGAAATTGCTATGATATTAAATGTATGTTTGATTCTGTGAATTATGTGGTGTGGGATGCTTGTTGAAGGCTAATTTGTACGACATGTTAAAAAAATTTCTTTGGAGAGTACTGGCCAATTAATGACTTGCCGAATTAAGAAGTCCTTAGCTCAAGATTTGGTTTTGGTGAGGAAGCTTGTCTTGTTTGTGGGGAAAGCACTAAGTCCTCTTTCCATTTGTTCAAATAAGGCTGAAGCCCTTGCTTTTGCTAGCAATTAGGGATGCATATTAAGTTGGCCGAGCTTTAATATTCAATATCTCATTTAATTTTGTTTCAATCATCTTTCTCACCTCTGTTTGGAGTCTAGCTCTAATACAAAACAACTTTCTTCCTTAAAAAGAAAAAAAAAAAAATCTTCAACTTACAGTCGGCTACACATATATGGAAAAATACTTGAATGTGAATTTTTTTTTCTCAACCTTAATTTTGAATTTGTAGATGTTTTTCCTTCTTTTAAGAAATTTATCTTTAAAGCCAGACCATCAAAATAATTAATTTTCTATTGCGTCTCATGTAGAAGAGGTTTTTTTTTTTCTTTTAATTTTTCATACCACATCAATCCATAAACCTATTTGCCAAATTGTATAGTTCGTCATTTGATTGAAGATTCAGCATCTAAGACTCTCTCTTCCGAGTAAAAATTTGTTTTCTCTATAAAATAAAAATTAAACTTACACACTGGTTAAGAATATGAATACTTAGTGATTTTTCTTTTTAAAAGAAAATACACGGGTTTTTATTTTTATTTTTTATTTTTGCAACCCAGCAAATAAATGACACTGTTATATCTCTATTTATAGAGCTTAACAAACTATGCATAACATAATTAGGGGAATAAATTTATGAGCAATCTCAAGAATATCTATATGAAGACCATAAGAGATAACTGTGCTTGTTTTGGATACGAGCTTTAATATCCCATTAATAGTAAAGATTTACTCTCTCCTTTTTGCTTTTTAAACATTGATATCTTGATGATTTACTCATTCACTTTTGCTCCCTGATTAACTGTATTAATGACTTGGTTTGTTTCTTTGACAATTGAACCTTTTGCATGCATTATATTGCATCGAGTCGCTTTGTTGCCTCTCATATTTACATGGAAGGTAGTTCAATTGCAAATCGCCTATTTAAATATATATTTGCTTCAACAGCTGCAGACGGGTGATTTATGTTGCCTTCATTTTGTATTGCATCACATGCAAAGGATATTATGGATAGTTTTCCCTTTTGATTTTCTTAGCTATGTTTGTTTTGACCATATGGTCAATAGTTGTCAATTTTACTTCATTTGCTAGCTTCGGCAAGTGGCTGTTTCGCTCTCTTAGATATTTGTTCTTTTTTTATATATATTATTTGGCTAGTTCTGCCTTGTGCCACTAGGCCTTCCATTCTTTTGGAATGGTTATGACACTTTGGCAACGGCGATGGAGGTGGTGTGATCTGGTTTGAGAGAAAGGATTTTAATGTAAATGTTAATTTTTTAGATATTAGGGTACCCATAAGGATATTTTTATATTTCATTTTTATGTTTTAAATTTGTTTTTTTAAGTTTTAGCTTTGGTTGACAAATCTACTTTTTGATATCAAAATTATCAGCTCACTACAAGAAATTTGACCTATAGCAACAAAAATTGAAGTTACAAAATAAATTATGTGAAAGAAGATAAAGAAGATACCACTTCAGTTTCAAAAAAAAAAAATTCGTGACTATTTAAGAAATTTGTTATTTTCAATCATGAAATTTGAACTTGTAAGATGTTTACGTAACTAATGGGTCAATTTTTCAAAGGGAAAATTTCCTTCCAAAAGTTTAAAACCTACTGTTATTTGGTCATCATGCCTAAATATTCTGACTTTGACTGGTCAACTGATGAAATTCCCAAAGTCACAAAAAAAAAATTCTGACTAAATATATAAATATATATTTTTCCATTTAAAAAAAAATTAGGGTAGTACCAAAAATGACCAAAACGACACCGTTTTGGCCAATTATATTTCGTGCCCTTCATCTCAAAATGTCTGGTGTGGCCCTTGGTGTCTATTGTGAACATTTGCAGCATTCTCCACAATCACCCACTGCCTGGCCAGCCGAACCCAAACTCTCTGGTGAAACAGAGAATGCGTTGGTGCGCCGAGGAGCTGATATCGCCGCTGCATCGCTGAGAGATCGCCATCGTCGACTCCACGCATTGTGAAGCAGAAAACAGAGGTGGGTTGTTCATAACCATTCTTCTACTGTTTCGAATGATTTCTTCACGGAAATGGCCTCTTTATTTTTGTTTAAAATGCTGAAACTTTGCACCACTTTGTATGCTTTCCAAAACGTCTTCTTGCTATCTGTTAATCCCTTGGATTTAGAATTTTAGGGTTTGAGTTTAATTTAGTTTTTCTTTAAGTTTCCTTATTTTATTTTTTAATTTAGTGTTAACAACATGAGTTTTTGTTCAGTTTGTTCTTAGTTTTTTATATTGCCCCTTCTCTATCTGTGATTGCTGAGTGAGTTAGTGAAGTAATGAAGGAGGGCGTCAAATGTGAATGGTTTGTTGATGTTCTATACTTCTTGCTTCTTGTTTCTCTAATGTTTGCTCTTGCTCATGGTAAGCTTCTGTTGCTATTTCTGTTGATTTTGAACTAAGCTTGAGATGGATTTTCTTGATTTCTGGAATATTTCCAACGAAAATTGAAGGGTGAGGCCCTCTGATTCCCTGCTTTTCGAGCTTTGATGTTTGCCTTTGTGGCTTCACTATTAAATAATCATAGACATACAAGAACAACACCAAAACCTACCAAAATACACAAAGACTATTATCTCTTTTGCCATTTTCTTCTTCTCTTTCTTTCAATATGTCTGTGTGCAGGGATGCTTTTCAATATGTCTATATGTAGAGTTGTTATTTTTTTCTTTTTTTTCTTTTTCACACATAGTTATTGACTTCATACACACCCTTCAAATAATTCTTCAAATAGAATTTTCCTTACCAAGCTCAAAGATCATAATCTTAAAAACAAATACTGCTTAACAAGCACACTTTATCATATCAGCATTTGGAACTCCATCTCTGCAGATTTCAAGTTAAGTCTGCACGAGCATGAGCTTGCCATTCTAGATTTGCAGCTAATAGCATCAAACTCCATGATGCTGTGATGGCAGTGGTCTCATGGCCAGCAAAGTATATATTCTTGCAGTTATCTACTATAAACTTGTCCTGCGAAATTTCTAAAGACATGTCGCTTTAACTTTTGCCACTCTCCATTATCATTTGTAAATCCCTACGGGAATGGTTTTTAATCTTTATCATGAGGAAAAACTTAATGGCTTAGAGAAGCCGTACCAAAAACGTAGCATGCCCTGTTTTCTTTTCCATTTAGAGATTGAGAGATCTAGGCTTACCAAATTAGGAGGTTAAAAGCTCCGTAAATATGGAAATTTCTATGATATTTAAGAAGAATAATAGGACCAATTTTGTTGTCATGTTGATCAAAATTATTGGTTGCTGTAAATTAATAAAATTATTGATGTAAACATTTTCTAACATTTATAAGTGGGGACAAAATTAGCCTAAATTCGTAGTATAATTAATAGATGTTGGATTTTTCCCATTTTTGTTTGGTTTAGCATTTTTACTATTATTTTTTGTCCTATTTTTACCAAGAACCAAAAAAGAAGAACAAGTTATGTTTTTTCCAAATCCTTGCAGAAACTTATTACCTAAATGTTGGTCTTTCTATAGCACAAATGGTGTCTCTTTGATTCATCAATGTCTAGCTTTATTTGTCTTTCTTTCAATTTTGTTGTTTCTTTCTCATTTATAAATGATCCTCTCACAATATATCGTTGCTTTAGTTGACTTTGATTTTGATGAGACCAAGGTAACATGAACATGTCTATTTGTTTGTTGTAGCTTTAACTTTACATGTGTGTAACTTGAGTAAACTCTCTTTGGAATTTTTTTAGTTTTTCCTACTTGTATAGTTGTATGGCTGGCAGAAATTTTTTTCGTTCTAACTTTGTTGTTTTCTTATGGAATGTAATGTTTAGCTGAATTAATCAATATGTTGCGGTCTATGGTTCGCATCATGTTCCTTATTAATGTGGCTGGCTGCATCATTTGTAACTGATTTTTGGACTACATTCGATTTTTTTTTAGAGAATACATTGTGCGTTCACGAGCTCTGCGATTTGGGATTAAACTGGAAAAGAGTTCTATCACGTTTGTGCGTCCTCACAGGTATGCCATGCACTGTTTGTGTCGATTTTTTGAAATAGCTTTGTAATATCGTTTACTTTGGTCATTTATTTCATTTTCCCTTGGTGTGGTAGAACAATTTCGCTCACTTTAGACATTTAGATGGATAAAAGTTGGATGCAACTTTTAACTAGGTCTCTTCCATCTTATGTACAAGGGGTTAAGGACTTCATTTCTTTTGCTCTTAGTCATGCAAAATCTGAAAGCATCATTCCCACCGGCTGTACGAGCATTACAAAAAATTTCAGAACAAGGAAGAAGCGTTGGCCAACCCTCCACCAAAGGTAAATGACGATAATTGGGATGCAATAATGGCGTGATTTAGTTCTGAACCCTTTCAGGTAATTTATAAGCTTTCAAAGTGGTTGATTTTGACAGTAGCTTCATATAGGCTCGCCTTTTCATTACGTTTCATCAATTTTTCATCTTAAATTCTGTAGTTGGGGAATAGAAAGATAGAGATGTTATTGACTACTTGTTTTTCATCTGGTAATATGTTATAAGCAACTGGGAATTAAAGAATATGTGTTATTGGCTTGCATTTTCTACTTCATGTTGACATTTGTAAGCTGACCAGCCGTAGGATGATGTCAAGTTTGTATAATGCACGTCATTGATAATGTGTACCCTTTTGAGCTTGGATGACAATTTGAATCTGTTGTGTTGAGGTGAGTTTTTAGGTAACTAGAATTGGATGCCATATGTAGGACTTATTTACAGTGTATGTCAAGTTAAGTATGTTAAAGATTGCAGCTTTGTGTGTGTGAACTACAGTGTGTGGAACGTTTATGTAAGTCATGTAAATCAAAGTGCTCTAATATTGCTTTATGTTATAATAACATAAACATAGAAAAGGAGTGCAATCAATAAGAGAAATCGTGCAGCAAGAAGGATTAACCACTGTGGAGGAACAAAGTCCTTCGCTCAGATTCGATATGATTTGGTAACATTGCTTATCCTTTAGTGAATAAGATGAGGCTGCTATAGGTGGTTGCTATGTGTTTTCCGTAAAACCAGACGATATGTACTAATTAAACTGATAAACAATTGACATTGTAGGGGGACGCTGAGAATGGACAGCTGCTGGGGAGAAAACGACTATGGGAAGAGACCTACTTCAACAAGAAGAAGAACAAGTGGGTAGACGACGTATCGAAAGAAGTTTATGTAATTAGACATTTCAAAGGTTGTTAATGTAAATGCATATGTAAATGATAAACTAACAAGAATGCCTAATTTTTTGGTAATAAAGGATGGTAGTTTTTTTCTTTTTTGCTGTAATATTTATCGAGCAGCAGATCAATCAGTTATGTAAATATTTTTCAGGATAAGGTACTTGAGCTAGAGGATGAGACACAGGAGGAATGTGACATTGAAGTGGGAGAGGATGAATTATTTGATATGGTTTTGCCGCCAAAACCTGGCTACGTATGTGGATTAGGTGAAGGTGCGAAACCCCGAAGATCAAAATCGTGGAGGGTTCAAACCGCTTTAAAGGAAGCTGAAGAGGCACGAAAGAGAGAGGAGGCAGCATTGCAAAAAGCTGTGAACATTGAGGTGGAAAACGAGGATCTGAAAGAAAGGCTGAAATCGATAGAGTAGCGGCATAACAATTACATGACTTGCATAAGGAAAATGCAGATGCGAATGGACTCATTTGAGTGTAATCTACCCAATGAGACAGCGTCTAATGATGAAGGTACATGTGAATTAACAAGTAGATGTTCATGAAATTGTGTTAATGATCTATAATATTGCTTTGTGTTTGAAATTGTGTTGGTTGTTTCTGCTTTAATGAGATGCAGGTTCCCTTAGCTTGGACTCGGATTGAATATGGTATGCAAGCTGGTACCCAGCTTTTGAGATGGGAGTAAATAGTAGTTTGAAGGCCAATTGTTAATATATATTTTGTGAAGATGTTAAGTGCTAACATTTTAAGTTGCACATGTTGTGATTAGGAAATGAGAAACTGATATACAGTTAGCAATGCTGAAACTTTAGACAAGTGGTCATTTTGGAATTGGCAGTAATATTTTGGGATGTTTTGTTATAAGTAAAGCATAATATTTTGATAAGAAAGCATGTTCGTTTAGTTGTTGTTTAGGGTTGTGGATTTTGATGAGAACTTATATATGTTATATTTCAGCATGCTGAATAACTAATTAATATGGGACTAGTATGGTTTCCAGAATACCAGTTATGTATAACTTCTATGGCTAATATAAACAGCCATGAAACATAAAATATACACTGCAAAATTGAACCCATTTAGTAAAGGAATTAATTCTTCGTGACAAACAAATGTGCAATCTGTTACAAAAAAATAGTTTGTGGTTAACTAAATTTACAATTTGCAACGAACTTCTCCGTGGCTAAAAATGAAAGCGTGACAAACAATTACAAAAGCGGTCACGAAATCAACAGTCGTAGCTAATATAAAGCACATTTAGACACGAAAACATTCGTAGGAAATTTTAATTGGAAACATTTATTTTATTTTTTAATACTAAAACTTAATAAGGGAAAATGAATTATTTAAGGATAACCACTTAAAATGCCACATAACTGGTAGTCCATCACCAGCGAATAAAAATAATAATTTTTTTTGTGCCGCACCATTATCATATAATAACATGGACTATATAGCCCACTGAATTATTTCTCTAGTATAAATACACAAACTTTACAACGAAGAAATATTCTTTCAAAAGTATAATGACGGGCTAGCCATGTAATTGTGCAACCTGCCCTATATATTTAATTCCCACCTTAAATTAAATACCTCGCTCAACACACAACTTCTATAGGGTGAGATGGTCATCTTCAACATTAGTTTTTTTTTATTATTGTCCACTTTCTTTATGTTTGTTTCATCGAAAAAACTTTTAAAATATACGAGTTTGGTAAAAGAGAAAGGATTCAAAACTTTTCCAATGGATTTGAAAATCTTTGACCACTTCGAATAAGTTTTTGGCAAAAAATAAAATAAAAGATAGAGAAGAAAAGTTGCAGAGAGACAAAGAAAAGAAAGAAAGAGAAAAAGTTGTAGAAATCCTAGGGATGTATAAAATAGGAGAGGTAAAATGATTTTTTTTAGGGGGAGAACCGCAAAGGTGGTGGGTAGGAGTGGGTGTGTTCAGTGCGGTTGATTTTTGCACCGAACTGACCATTTTGGTAAAGGGTTTAGGGCCAACCGACCGATTGAGAAATTTCTAAAAACCAAGCATGAAACCGCACTGAAAAATCGGTCGGTTTCGGTTTTACATTTTCTATAAGTCAAATTCATACAATAAACAAAATCCAGATCTAACAATTAACAACACAGAAACTATAAAAAAAAGTAGTAGAAAAGAGAAAGATGAGGTCGCAGTCGGCGGGTGCCGTCGTGAGATCACTCGTGCGCCATCGGTCAAAGAGAAAGGAGGTCGCAGAGATTACAGGGGAAAAGAGATAAAAGATCTAGATGTCATCGTAATTTGTGCGCCGTTAGTGAAAGAGATTGAAGGTCTTGATGATTACAGAATATGAGATGGAAAGATTACAGAGTAGAGAGTGGCGAGATTTAAGGATTACAGAGGGGGAAATGGCGACTGACGAGCTTTAGGGATCGACTTTGTTAAAAAAAATGACAATAATAAAGAAAGAGAGAAAGTGATGGGGAGAAATCGAAAAATTAGAGATGATAAATTAACCCTGATATTGTGTGGCTGTGAAGAAATCATATGGTAGTCAGTGATGTGGCAAAAAAATAAAATGACTTTGATGACTGGTCAGTTCGATCGGTTTTAGTTGAAAATTTTATGAGAATCAGAAACTGAATCTGTCTCACCGATTCTTAAAATAAAAAACCAAATTGAATCGGACTAGCCAGTTCAGCCGATTTAGTCAATCCAATGGATTTTTTCCTACCCCTAGTTGTGGGCATGAATCATTAGAAGAAAAAAAAAAGTCATTTTTTTCATTAATTTGCCTCAACCATGGGCATCCACACAAATTCTTTTTTCCTTTGTTTTGAAGTGTAAGGGGATTTGGAAATCATTGTTAGAAAAATGAGGTTGGCAAGTATCTTTGGTTGCCCTATTTAAATAAAATTACAAATAAATTTTTATTTATTTTATTTTATATAAAAAATACATATTTAATATAAATATAATACTTATATCAAGTGATGTTTAAAAGAAATGATCAAGTGAAGAAATTGACTTATCTAATTTAAGTCAATTTTTTCCGATTGGTTATTTTAATATAGTTAGATTATATCAGTTTTATTTTTAAAATTGATTATCAATTTTGTTCAGATTAATTGCTAGTGCTTAAAAATTGATCAATCAAACCGAACTAATTCAATTACTTTATACATAACAAAAAAATTATATTATATATATATATTTTAAATAACATATATTTTAAAATATAAAATAATATAATAAGATACATATAATATATTTTAGTGTATGATTTTTCTTTTCTTTCAAAATAACTATGGTTAGTTTATTTTATTTAATAATTATCTGCATTTTTATTTATTAGATTTTAAAAAATATTTTTTATTTGATAAAAAGTTAAGCCTAAACAAAATGGGTCCAAAAATCAAATACAATACTAAAATATTAAATTCAAAAAGTCCAAAAACGTTTACATAGCCTAAAAGTAAACCCATAATTGATCATTTTGATCCAAATAAATTACTAATTAAATTTTATTAGTTATTTCTAAATTTAGATCAATTTAAATATACTTATATCTTATATATGTATTACATATATATTTAATTTAAAAATACATCTTTAAAAAATTCAATATAAATGTATATATTTAAATAAAACAATAATAAAATATATATGATGGCTTCAGGCTGGAGATCATAATCTCTGCGTCGACCCCGTGCAATCCCTTTACCCAATGTCCCGTTTAACAGGGAATTTTTGCTCTATTAAGAGCAAATTTCTGCAGAGATCATATTCAATGGGTTAAGTTGCGATCCCTAAGAATTGGTGGTGGAGATTAAGTTGGATTTCTTTTCTTTGGTAATTGGAGACTAATTAGTTGAACTTGATTGCTGTGCCTGTGGATGAGAACTAGGGGTTGGCAAAAATAAAATAAAACTGCCAAATCCAACTAAATTAAACTGTCAAATTCTGCTTAGGTTGAATTTTATTAGTTAATCAGTTTAGTTTGGATTTCTTTAATGAAAAACCGATTATTTTCGAACCAAACTGATACATTTATGATTTATAAAGTTTTAACAATAAAAAATAAAAAAAATAAAAAAAAAATTTGTTTTACAGAACACCGTCTATTGCCTTATCAATAAGTTGTCCTTTTTAATGATTGACTATTTAGTAAATGAGTAATGAATTATATTTATGAACATTCTTTTTTTGATAATATCTTTGTGAACATTCTATAGCAAATAACTAGAGGTGTATAGTATTCAGTTTTGGATGATTTTTTTAAAAATATTCAAACCGCATCATGCTGGACAGTTTGGCTTGGTTATAAACCAAACAAAACCGCTAAAAACACTTAAATTGAACAAAACCCAACTGTTTATTAACATTTCGATTCGAAGCTCTCTCGAGCATTTTCTATATTTGAGACGGAGAACCAATTGTAATAATGGAGAATGAGGGTTTGGACGAAGAAAAATGCAAAGCAGAGGATTGTTGTCGTTTGAATAGTCTTCCTACTCGTCGTTTAATCAAAGACCAGTTTTCTTTTGTTTTTTTAACATGACAAAATGGGATGCTGTTTATTTTAACATTAATAATAATAATAATAATTCTCTAATCCAGCCCAATTCGTAATGAGTATTTTTAATGGATACGGGCGTAAATTTGTTTCTATATGAATATGTATTTATAAAATTAATTGTTTATCATAATACAAAATGGAACGTCATAGACAAAATAAAAAACAAAATGGACGATGAACTTGTGGAACTATTATTTGTAGGGAAGCAATCTCAATCCAGCTCTTGGAGGAAAAAGAACACTGCTTAATAAAAATAAAATAAAGACGCGCGCATGGTATACGATGCCAATACATAGATGTATATATCAGGAATGGAATGCGATGCAGCAAAAGAATCCCGAGAAGTGGAATTAATTATATAATTAATAGTAGGGAATTAGAGGTGGAGGAGGAGATGCATAAGAAACTCCTATAATAGGAGGAAGAGGTGTAGTGGGTGGCGGAGGAGGAGGAGCCTGTTGAAGCCGAGAAGATGGTGGGTGATGCCATAGTTGATGAGGTGCAGGAGGTGGGGGGTGGAATAACTTTGGGTTTGGTTTTGGAGATGGTGGAACGGATGGGGAATGGTACTCATGGTTGAGTGGGGGTGGGGGCGACCCAGAACACCCAGTTCTTGGCGGAGATTGTGGAGGTGGTGGAGGACTGTATGAATGATAGCTTGGGACCGGTACCTCAGCTGAATATGGAGGTGGCGGTGGTTTAGGATGCTGATAGGTTGGAGGCGGTGGTGGATGCTGCTGATAGGTTGATGGAGGTGGAGGTGCATGGATTGACGAGGATGGAGGTGGTGGAAGATGTGTCCAGGGGCTGGGTGATACTTGTGCGGTTGGTGGAGGTGGATTGATTGACGAGGAGGGTGGAGGTGGCGGCGGATGTGTCCTGGGGCTGGGTGATATTTGTGCGGTTGGTGGAGGTGGAGGTGGATTTATTGACGAGGAGGGTGGAGGTGGCGGCGGATGTGTCCAGGGGCTGGGTGATACTTGGGCGGTTGGTGGAGGTGGATTGATTGACGAGGAGGGTGGAGGTGGCGGCGGATATGTCCTGGGGCTGGGTGATATATGTGCGGTTGGTGGAGGTGGAGGGGGAGGGGGAGGGGAAGATGGCGATTGCCATGGCAACGGCGATGGAGGGGGGTGTGATCTGGTTGAAGGCGATGACTCTGAAGTTGGGGGTGGCGGCGATTCAGCTCGTCGCCGTCTCGGTGGTGGTTTATTCACAACGGGGGATGTCCTTGACTGGGGTGGGGGTGGAGAAGACGCCGATCCACCGCCGCCGCCGCCTCCGCACTTGATCTTGCTGCAGTCCGCGGGGCGTGCTGCTTGGGAAGCACATTCCCTAGCAGATCGCTGATCCAGCTTGCCAGGGATACAGTTGTTGCGGCCATCAGCAGTGACTGTGCTTGTGTTTTTACAAGACGGAGCCTCTCCCGTGAAGTAGTTGAAGGAATAGGTGAAATTGAGCAAGCTTGGCAGCTGACACACACTCGCCGGTATAACTCCCGTGAACCTGTTGTGCGCCACGTCCAGCTGCTCCAAACTCTTCATGCTGCCGATGCTGGCCGGCAGAGATCCCTGAAGCTGGTTGAAACTCACATCGAACACCGTGGCATTCCTGAGAAGCCCGATCTGCGGGGGGAGGCACCCTGTTAGATTGTCGTTGAGCAGGATGATCTCGTTCAGCGTCTTCCCCATCTTCCCGATGCTGCCCGGGATGCAGCCGCCCAGGTCGTTGTTGGCAAACACCAGCACCGAAACCGGCGAGTTCCCCAGGTTTGCCGGGATGCCGAAGCGGAACCTGTTGTCGTTGAGGAATAGGGCGTCCAGCTGTTTGTCGAAGAGCTGGGAAGGAACGGCGCCTTCGAACTCGTTGAAACGGAGATCCAAGTACTTGAGGGAAGGCAATGACAGCACCACCTTCGGGAAGTTCCCAACGAAGCGGTTGTTGCTGAGGTCCAGCTCGTGAAGGTGCTTCAAGCGGCGGAAGGTGGTCGGAACCACGCCGCAGAAGCGGTTGGAGTTGAGATGGAAGAGAGCGAGGTCGGAGAGGAGGCCGAGCTCCCGCGGCAGGTAGCCGGCAATGTCTGCATGGTTGAGGTCGACGCCGGCCACCACGCGGAGGGAGGTGTTCGTGGGAGAAGGAGCACAGAAGACTCCCATGTACGAACACACGTCGGAGCCTTTCCAGTCGCTGGTGAAGTTGAAAGGGTCCGAGAAAATGGTGGATTTCCAAGCCTGCAGGGCAATGTAGGCCTGCTCGAGCCTGGGGTTTTCAAACTTGAGGTTGAGGGTGGGATCTCCATTCTTCACATTACCAGCAGCCTCCTCCTGAAGAGACAAAGAGTCGTCTTGTGCACTGCAGATCTGGAAGAGAAAGGTAGAGCTAGTTGAAGCTGCTAATATTGCAACGAGGATTAAGAAGCCTGCGGTAGTAGGATTATTAGACTTAGACATTGGTGGTGGTGACTTGGCTTTTTTGGTGAAAGGGAAGGGCAAACGGCAGGCAGATAAATCACATTCACATCACATGGAGATCAGAGTGAAGCTTTTTTTGTTCATTAGATAGAGAAAGAGAGAGAGAGAGAGTTGAGAGAGAGAGTCTGGGACAGTGTGCTATCTCCCTCTCCCTATGCTCTGTTTATATAAATCTTCAACTCTTTTGTTTAATTAATTTGGCTTAGGGTTGGGGCATTTATCATTCATATACTGTTACTGTTTTCACTTTGGTAATATCAAGTTTTAGTTTAGGGCTTTTAGTTTTACAATGCCTGCGATGATATAGTCAAATGGAAAATTAATGCTAAGCAAATTTTAATTTGAAAAGGAGCCATGAGGACATGTTGGCACGTCTAAGAGTGGGAGGGAGATTTGGAAAGAAAAGAAAAAAGAAAAAGGCTAATCCATTTTGTAAGCAAACAAGGTAGTCATGTTGTAGTACAGATGAATGAATAAGCTTGACTTCCTCAGGACGTGTCAGCCAGTGTCTTTATTATCAAATTGTCCCACCTCTCCTGCTATGCTGTGCTGGGACACAATCAACTTTATTATTATTAATCTCCTATCATATTTTCCTTCCATAAAAAACCTACTTTTCTATTACCAAATATGCTTTCGTGTTCTAATTAACACCGCCACAAACACCGTATTATAATCATGTTTGCTTTTTACTGAGAAAACCTCAACTGAAACAAATCTCATCATTCATTTTTTAATTAGGAATTAAAAAAAGGAACTTGGCCCCACATTGCCTTGAATGAATTCTTTTTTTTTGGGTAATCATTGCCCTGAATGAATTCAAACCCCGCCAATGACCCTCCAAATCTAATGTTTTATCTATGTATGTATGGATAAAATAAAATAAAATAAAATCTGGTAAATAAAATCACAAAACACAAGTCCACTGGTATGGGGCAGTGAATTATAATTTAAGAAGTGATCCAGGGGCATAAAAAAATGCCTGAGCGTCAGAGTCAAAGCCAAAGTAGCTGGGGGTCGGAATGGATGATGATATCTAAAATCGCAACGCTGTGGTGGTTCTGCAAAGTCCTTTTGAAAGGGTATGAAGTCTGATCTGAGTAAAAAGATTTTAAGACTTTTTAAACATTTTACATTTTAATAAAGAGATTAGATATATGGGAATGGTATGGCAATAATTTCTTTATTTGTTGTTTAGTTGACAGCCCAAGCAAGCACAGGCAGACATGGGTCCCATGCATACACTGGCTGCACGATCTTCAAGACCTTTCCAACTGAGAATCTCTTTTCAAACTGGGAATACAAAAACTGTGTCTCAAAACGCGTTTGAGACTTGAATCAGGAAAATACAAAACAAAACAAAAAACTTTTCTATTCCTTTTCTCATTTTACCCTGTGTTTTCACCTAACCTGCTGAGCCGGAACAAAACCGACAAACCACAACCACCACCACCACAGCGGCTCGCTCAACCCAATTGTTTGTAACTTTGCCATAACTACTTTCCCAACAACAGTGACTAATCAAACTCATTTTACATTTAATTTCTTTTTACACTGTTATGATTCTAAACCTACATTCTGCCCACAAAATTCATCCAAAACAAAAAAGAAAAAAAAATACTGTCCAAAATTAAGAGAATCGACATGGCCAACCTTTTGCAGCCTAATAACAAATTTCTTCGTATGGCTCGAAGCGCGTCAACAAAATGCTTCGTGAGGAGCTTCTTCTGGAACCTGTCGAGAAAGAAACAGCATTATTCAATATATATATATATATATATATGAAAGGAAAAAGCACGATTTCAAATTGTAAACCTACAATCCTTTTTGAGAATAAAATTTAGGATGAACCTATATGCATACATATTGAAATCATGCTTATATTACTATTTTCAATATTATACATGAAGAATGTTGTTCCATCAGCATTACCTATCAAAATATCACAACATGTAAAAATATTACATAAAACGAGGAAGAAAAGACATCAGTTATTGTAGAGCTCAGTAGCCAAAATTAAGAATTGATATGCATTGCCAGTCGCTCAAATTTTATACTCAGCCAAAATTAGGATTGATATGCAATGCTAGATACTGAAATTGTAGGCAAACAATTGACAGTGTCTGAACATGGCAAAAATCTTGTTGCAAATAATGTAAAGCAAATGTTAGCTTATTAAATTTACCTCTCCAGGGTTCCATTTGTTTTTTGACCAGATGCTCAAATTACCAGAAATGTCCTCCTTTTGTACGTTAGTTCTGTTGAAATTGGAAAAACAAGGCATAGATAAACATGAAAGACAATATATCTACAGAAGACAAATTATACCTACAATCGAATAGAAGTAAAATCAACAGACCAAAAGAAAGTAATTGTTAAAGATGCAGAAAGGTAAAATAATGTGAAGAACAAAACTCAGACAGTCAGGAAAGACAAGATAAGCCCAAAAGATGAGGATGGATGTGGATATAAACAAGCCTGAGCTTGAAAGCCTTAAAAAACCTAAAACTAAAAGAAGACCCAAAAAACAAAAACAAAAACATAAAAATTAATAATGAAAATAAAATAATAATAAAATCATGCTCATTTTATACACAAAAATAAAAAATAAAAAGATAACAAAACATAAAATTTGCTATGTTTTATGGTTAACGAAAACTATGAAATGATTTACCATTTTTGAAACCCCAACTCCAAAACTTCTAAACAGACAGGGCCTCTTTCTAGTGGATAACTAACACAATCATGCATATTCATAAACTTACGCCAACTGAAATCCCAAAGTTGCTTGTGCTGGTGCATTTGCATTAGAAGTAAAGTCAAGCCCCGTGGAATGGATTGGCAACTGATTATTAGTTGTTCTGGAAAATTCAGCTGATGCTGCTGAAGGAGAAAATGGGTTACTTTCTCTTAGGTCACTATTACTGCTGAAGCCTTTTATAGTGGAAGAAGCAGGGAATTGGCTGCCAAATGAACCTACTAAATGAAAGTCAGCAGAAACAAAGAGAAAGCACCACAAAAACAAAACCTTAAAATTTCACCTGCATTTTCAGGTGGCATATTGTTTGTTCCAAATGCACTTGAAGTCTGACTAGAAATTGCAAAGGAATTCAGCTGACCAAAACCATTGTTCAATGGTGCAGGGGGCCTGAGAAGAACTACTGAAAATGTTAGAAAAGCCATAGTACAAGCAAGTGAACATGATTCAGAGATATTAATATCACCCTTCGCAAGCAATAATAGTCTCCACCTAGTAGTTTGTATACAAGCACATAAGTTGAATTTTACCCAAGAAAACCAAGTTTAAATTTTATGGAATGATACTTGCCTCGGTCCAAACCCCATTTTGAGCGATGAGCCTAGTTGACCAAAGCTCGAGAATGCATTAGTAGCAGTTCCAGCAAAAGGGTTTTGACTGGGAAGAGTTGAGTTCAGTGGAACTGCACAGGACTTGCAAAGGTTTTCAAACTCAACTAACTTGGAACCAAGTAAATTGCGCTCTCTCTCAACCTGTAGCAAAATCTATTAGACTAGAACATTACTAAATAAAGCAATAACTGCAGATATTAGCAGACTGATATCTCTATACATACAGATTACCAAAATCAAAGCAGAATTTGGAAATAGAGCAGCACAGAAGAAGTTAGAATTTGTTAATAACGCTAGAAATCTAAATTTCATGTCCCCAAATAATAATTCTAATAATGCCCAAAGGTTTAAAATGATGCAGCAGAGTAAAAAAAAATGCCTCTGCATAGTAAGATCCATCCAGTTTGTCTTTGATTACAATAAGAACTAGAGATTTTTGTTTTGAGCCTGCTTAAATAACAAAAAGAGCAGCAAATGCCAAATACCTCTCAAGGCATATGGAATATAGATTTCTCAGTAATATCCTCAAATGAAGATATGAATTAATAAAAAGTGAAATCAACCAGAGACTGTTAAATGGAACCATAGGAGCAGAAGCAAATTCACTTCATGCCTACATAAAAATTAAAGGTACGCTCAACTTTGACATGTTTTTGCTTGCAATGGCTCAGAATTGAAAGATA
The DNA here is from genome assembly GCA_003254975.1 of Ochetophila trinervis. Taxonomy (NCBI): domain Eukaryota; kingdom Viridiplantae; phylum Streptophyta; class Magnoliopsida; order Rosales; family Rhamnaceae; genus Ochetophila; species Ochetophila trinervis. The sequence continues at coordinate 27,224 of QANX01007562.1, forward strand.
TATATACGTACATCAAATGTTACAGAAAGAAGAAAAACAAAGCAACTTTTTTTGATATGTGAACATATAATATTTCTGTGTCAAGACTCAAGCAATGTCATATATGTAACCAGTCACATTGCAACATCGTCAAATTTAACCTATGCAATTTTCATGATGCTTATAATTCTGAGAAAAGTTAAAAAAATAAATAAAGAAGATCTAAAGAGTTTCTTTATATTGTTAATGCCATATTGAGCCTTACAACCTAGATGGAGACAGCACTTTTCAGCCAAAAAAAAAACAAAAGATTTGATGTAACAGAACAAGACATTTAACCTTATTAATTGTTCATTTAATCTCTATTTCCACTTTGAAAATGGAAATATTACCAAAAGATATTAGAGAATGCAATAACAGAACAACAAAATGTGCAGTGTCACATATTCTTACTATCGACTGCAAGCTCAACCCACACTTAGCGTCATCATATGCTGCAGCCCTCAGTTCTTCATAGCTAATGTCACCAATAATGTCACAAGGAGCACTGACAAGAAAGAAATTTAAACACTTTAGTCGACGAGTAGATTATTCCAATCCTTTATATCATTAGAATCCTTTATATCATTACAATAAAGAATCACAAATTCCAAAGCATTACACCTGTTTATATATAGTGATATAAGATAGCATCAGAGCTGTTTACTAAGAAAACTTGAACTTGAGCCTCTGAAAGTACTTTGATAAATAAGCAACATGGTGAAAAGCTTTTAACGATGACATTATGAAACTTAAACTAGTGTGTAGGACCAAGTCTTGAAACTTTCGAAATGCCTGTTCAAAAATATGGTTACTAAACGTACTTTTTCCAGTGACCGTAACATGTCAGCTTCCAAAGGGGTCTTTCATTCTCAAAATCTTCAACAATTATGCGTCTGCAAGACTCGGGATCTGTGCACCTTGGATGCATCAATTCACATACGAATGTGATCAGCTATGCGAACCAATTCCAGACATAAAGCTTCAAACAGGGGAAAAGCACAATCAAGAACTTACTTATGGTTTGTTGCTTGGGTCTGATTTTCAGATTGCCGCGCCGAAGGGGCACCAGTATTAGGTATGGGGGACAAACGAGTCCATTTGTTTTCAAAAGGCTGATGAAGAAGTAAATTGTAAATACCAATAAACATAAAAGACTAACTTTAAAAAAAAATAAAAAAATCCCATCATTCTCAATGATACACCTATCTAAAACCAAAACCTTCTACTTCTAATTAATATATCCAAATACTCAGGAAGGGTGAACAGGGAAAAAAGAAAAGAAACAAACAAACAAACAAACAAAAGAATACCTTAAATTGGTTATTAGGTTTAGATCCATAATCAGTAGACCCTTTTGACTGAGAGCTGTTTTGAACACCAAAACCATAAGGATTGGACTTTTGCTGTTGCCCATATGAGCCAGATTGTGCCCCTCCTCCAAAGATGTTGGATTTTGGTTGTTGCTGAGTTACGTGAAGAAATTTACACCTTTCGCCATACTGACAACTGACAGAGGCTGATCAACGTTAAATTCCTCAATAATACAAAATGGCAGGCAATAGGGTATCCAATTTCCGTAGCTTATTACGGAAAAGGAGAAGGATTTAGGGTTTAAGTAACGAGTTCAAAGTTAAGAAGGCATACCTGCCTCGCTGAAAGTTTTTGCAGAGTTCTTTCTTTATAGGCATTATCAACGCAGAGGAGCAAGAACGTTGATTCTAGATTTATGCTTAGCTTAGCTTAGATTAGCTCCAATTCTGTTTCACCAATGGCTACGCCGTACCTTTTGCCTTCTACTTGCATGTATAGAAAGGGCAAATTTTATATACAACCTCAATGTATAATTTTAATTTGGGATAATTTTACAAACACCTCCTGATTTTTAGTATAATATTAAATTAGACCCCCAGGTTTTAAAAATTCTTTAAACACCCTCTACACCGTAAGAAGTCAGTACAGTGTCATAGTGCTAAATGACATTAATACCCTTATTCTAATAAAATAATAATAAATTTTAAAAAAAATTGGTTTTTTAAAAAAATAAAAAAATTAAATTATCACTTTCCTATATTTTTTTTTCTCTCATTTTCTCTCCCTATTTTTCTTCTGCACAAATTCGAAGAACCAAGCCAAAAAAAAAAAATTTATATTATTGTGTTTATTAAACCAGAAAGGGAAAAAAAAGAGAAAGAAAGGAAAGNTCACTAAATTTGATCTTTTTTCTTTTCTTTTTTTTTATCTTCTCTTTTTTCCCTTTTTTTGGTCAGGTTTAGCTTTTTTTCTTTGTTTTTTTCTCTCTTTCTTTTCTTTCTCTTCTCATTGAGATATTTTTTTCTTTTTTCTCATATTTTCCTTTTATTTCCCTCTCTTTTTATGATTTTGATTTTTTTATATGTCTCATTCTTCTTCTTCTTCTTCTTCTTTTGTTTTTGTTTTTTTTCTTTATTTTTTTCTCTCGTCTCTTCATTTTCTTTCCACCCTCTCTCTACCTACCAAATTGAGAAGCAATTTTGGAGTTCGTGAATCTGAGATGCTGACTATGTTATTTTTCTTTTTGCGTGTGTTTGTGTTGGTTGAGAATTTAAAAGATATTTTACGAAAATTTGAATGATTTTTTTTTTTTATTTGGAAGGATGGAAAAAAATAAAAAATAATTCTTAATTTTGATTATTTGTCAAAAATATAAAATATATTAAAATTTTATAATGTTTGTAAATCTAATTTATATTTGATTTATCTATTGTTCGATAATGCATTTCAGAATTAATTTCAATCATATTAATTAAGATATTTCAGAATTAAAATTTAATTTATACTCAAATCTCAATTAATTAATATTAAAAAAATATAATAAATTGGCCTTATTATTTATTTGTACAATGATGAAATTGAACATTTATTATCTCCAATCACTTGCAACTAGTACTATGCAAATTCTGACCCAAAACTTCTTGTTGATTGTTTTTTAAATTTCTTTTTGTTTAGGGTTTCATTGAAAGAGTATACGTGGTATTTGTATTGATGGAGAAATGAAAAGGTGGACAATGATCATTATTTTTTGAAGCATGAGCGTGGGTAAGTTTTATTAACTTGGATGCCACGTGGCATCCATACAAACATCCTAAATCCGTTGGTTGTATCTGCAATATATTTAAGCCTATGCTTAACTGAACCCATACAGATGGCCCAATAAAAATTAAGCTCCCAATGTAAAATTTCGATTCAAGGATACTTCAAACTAAATCCACGACTTTATTGCCAAAAAAAAAAAAAATGTGAATCCTCCACTTCTGCAAATATTGATTGAGGCGAGTCTTACAGTCACAGGAGAGTGTATTCAACTAAAAAAATTTAAAAAAATTTATAATTTTTTTTTAATTATAAATTTTAATATATTTTTTTAGACTTTATAAAAGTACATATAAGTTTTATAAATTTTTTTTAATAATTTTTATAATTTTTTATTTTTACTACTTAAAATTTATATTTATTTCATATCTCTATTTTTAATTAAAAATCGAAGGTCGGTTCGGATCGGTTTGGGGTATTAAAAACCGACCAAAACCGATCCAATCCAAACCGACTACTTTTTTTTTTTTTTTAAACAAAACATATGAAAATTAATTTAATATTATTAGTATGTAGGCTTTGTTATATTAGCTTAAATTTAGAGTTGGATTACTCGATTATTGTATTAGTGTAATAATTTTATTTTAGTTTAATATATTTATTTGTCATGTTATTTTTTTAATCATTTATGTGTTAGGTATTGAAAAAACATATAATTTTTTATGTATTACTTAGTGAAAACTTTATGTGTTAGGTTTTAAACAAAATTTAAGTACAACAAATTTTTGGTACAAAAAATAGCTCAAATGTCAAATATTCAAAGTAAAAAAAGCTCAAAAATTAAATTTTAAAAAGTCTAAAAAAATTAAATAAAAATTTAAGCGAAATCGTTCAAACAAACCGATCAAATCCAATTACTAATTGGATTGGATTGGATTAGATTTAATGTATAGATCGGATCGGATCGAATTGGAAAACAAAAAACCGATCACTAATTGGATCAGATTGGTTATTTTCAAAATAGGTCGGATCGTAACCGATACACACCCCTAATGAAGCATATTAAAAAAAAAAAAAAAAAAGTTCACATGTTACAAACTTGATAATTTTGCTCAACTTAACTATTCATGCACAATTTCATTCCTAAAATTTTCAAATTTTAAATTTCCGCTTCACGTTCTCATTTCACTTAATTTTTCTCTCTGTATTTCTCTTTTTTTCTTCTTCGTCAAAATTTTTTATCTTTCGCTTATCTTTCTTTCTTTCACTCTTTTTCTTTTTTTCCAATCACAATAGAATTTTCATTCCCCAAACTTAAAATGACACCTCCTGGATGAAATTTATAATATAAAAATAGCAAAAATGAAAATTAAAAAAGAAAAAGAAGAAGATGATAAAGAAATATAGTTTTATTAGTTTGTCCAAAGAGAAAAAAAAATGAGAGAAATAAACCTCAAAATAAAAAAACTCCATTGTAAAAGCATCAGGAAAGCTACGACAGCTTATCTATGATTAAAATATTATAATCTAAAAAATATAATTTGTTAAAAAAATTATAATTTTGGATGAATTTGTCTCTAGTGCGAAGATGAAACAAAAATAAAATAAAATAAAAGAGAAAGAAAGGAAAAAAGAGAGAGAGAAACTAAAAGTAAGGTAAATGAAAGACCAGCTCACGGAAAGGACTCCCGGGATTTCATAAAATTTTGTTTTTGTTATTTCTTTTTGTCGTTGGATTTTTTTATCTTTTGTTGTGGCACGGGGGACAGCATACAAAAATTACTGTCAATTTTTTTTTAAATTTTTTAAAATAAATTGTTAAATAATAAAAAATATTTTAATTTGATGAACAAAATAAAAATTTTTAAAAAAATTATTCTAGTATGTAAAAACATACCAAAAAGAAATGTTTAGACAATTTAAAAGATTAAGCTTTTAATTCTTCAAATTATATTTTTGAAATAATATTCATAAATTTAGTTAACAATTAATAATAATAAAAACTATAAAATAAAAGGCAATTTGAAAGAGTTAGCCAATGCCATCAATGAAGAGAACTATAAGTTAACAATTAATAACAAAAACTATAAAATAAAAGGCAATTTGAAAGAATTAGCCATTAATGAAGAGAACTATAAGATAAAAAGCTGTTTAAAAGAACATTGATAAATAATTTTTTTTTTATATATATTTTATCAAAAAGAAAAGATATGAAAAGAAGAAAAGAGAAAAATAGATGTTAACGAAGAAAATTTTTTTTTTCCGTATTTTATCAGAAAAGATGATATGAGAAAAAGAGGAGAAAAAAAGAAAAATAAATTCAAAAGATAAGAGAGATGGAGAATAAAATAGAATTTTTTTTTTAACCCAACAAAAAAAAAAAATAATATAATAAACACTTCCACACTTACGGTCTTACAACATGGAGATTGCGAATAATCCAATGAGTTTTATGGGCCTTCAATTTAAATAATAAAACTCTTAATTGTCAATGGAGAAGCCTTCACCTCCAAACCAGTCTTGAATATTTCAATACATATATTAGAAAAAGTAGTAGCCCGTTAAAAAATAAGAAAATTACAATTACAGTTCATCAATGAAACAATAAATAACATTTCTTTCGTTAAAAAAAGAAAAATAACCATTGTTCTTAACCATCGAAAAGCTGATGCTGAGTACTGATCCTTTTACCTATCTTTTAGTTCCTCCTCAAATTGAAGCAGTTTTTCACGCACAGGCTGCAAAAATAGCTTCAAATCCTGTTTAATTCGCAATATATCTTGATGCAGAAGATCCTTCTCTTCACCAAATCTGACTTCCATCTACAAGTTTTACATTAAAATTATTGAAAAAAAAAGGATGCAGACATATTGTTAACTGCCAACAAATTCCAGGGTAGACAAATGGAAGCCAGGGTAACACTCCAATTTTATCACAAATATAATGACGGAAAATGGGCGATAACAGTGTTCATGTGAAATGACCCTGGCAAACGAAATACAAACTAAGTTCAACTAAACTATGCCAACTAACAACCTCCTGTCAGGATATACAAGCAAATTGCAAGGTAACAAGAAGTTTGTATGACTAGTTTTCATATCAGGAGATTCTAGACAAACCCTCTAAAATTTATGACAAAAATGCATTAAATATTTAGCTTGCATGATTTCAAAGGGAAAGTGGCTTTTTCTTAATAAGAGATATCAGACATGCTTTGGCATAATGGATAGACAATCTTTTGGTCTTAGGTTTTGAATGCACCATTATGCCTTCATCACCAGTTCATTGACTGTCCATACTAGAACACAACCTGATTTCTATGTTAGGTTCATCTCAAGCTCAAAGTTTGAGACTCAATTTCATACCATAGTCTAGCACATTTCCTTAAACCTCACTGGATAATGCACTCTAGAGTCACATCTAAGCTCATTAAAACAAGAACCGCCTTAAGTGCGTGTGCGTGTGTATGTGCGTGTAGATCTAAGCAGCTTGCAAGAGGATATGTTTACTATACCTGCAAATCATCTAGCTCACCAAATGAAAACTCTAGGATATCAATATGGCCCTTGACCGTCTTTTTCTCCTCTCTAATAATCCACTCTCCTGATTTCAAGTACATTGCAGTTGAGCTGATGCATATGAAGGTGATAGCAAGAGAAACATGAACACTTTACTGTAATAACTAACCTTTTACTTTCAAAGTTAGCTCATAGGTATAGCCAACACGTTTCTTGTTTCTGACAGTCACCAAGAATGCCTGGTAATCCAGGAAATATAAACCGAGAGGAAAATGAGAGTATTGCAATAATACCAGAACCAGCAGACAGCTAAATAAGTCATAACTGCTGAATACGATGAATCCCACAGCCAAACTTTAACATGAGATCTACTAAGTTAATCTTAACCCCACTTAGACACAAGCCTACAACGTAATAAGCTTTGCACCAAGTCACAACTGAAATAACAAGAAGAAAAAAATAAGAAGAAAATGGGACTCACGCTTGCACCTGTCATCTGCTAGTACACATTTCAGGGAGTATGTCAATTGAAATAACTACCAAAGTTGAGTGATTCTTTGCAACTAAAGACTCTAAGACGACATTTAAAAGTACAAAGGATAGTAACGCAAAAGTTTAAAAACTAGAAATGATCAAGATGCATGACTAAGAAGCTTCCCAGTATATCAGATTTTACATATGCACACATTGAGCAGGAAGTATTTCAATAAGCTTAACAGCATACCAGAAGAAAGATGCATTTAGATAATAATGAGATGTAACATCTCACAACCCATTCCGAGATGAAGTAGGCATCTCAAAACAGAACTAAGTGATGCAGAAACTTACATCGCCCACACATTTTGATACATCTGATATTTCCGCTTTGCCACCTGAGAACTCCAAGGAACCAAGAGATAGAAGCAACTCCTGCACAAACATAAACAAAGCAAATGTGAGTATAAACTGCAGACTGCCTGAGCGAAGCCAGGATAGTCAAAGATCTCAGCCAGCCCACCATAACTTGTTTGGGTAAGCTAAAGTAAGGACAGCTAGGTGAGGTAACAACAAACCTTCATTCTATCAGTTGCCCATTTGTTAAGGTTCTTCTCCTCCCAAGTTCCAGCCTATCACAAAAAAGACTCATGCTAACTCATAAGATAAAGCCATGAGTCATGAGAGAGAGAGAGAGAGAGTAATTCATAACATAATAAAGTAGCAGAAGAGAACAAAATGGACAAATAAATATTTAATTGTCACAGTTGGGTATAATCTAAAAGAGTCAAAAATGGAAATGCATAAGACAGACACTGTGTATGCTATGCAGCAGCAATTAGAAATGTAATCGTGTCAAAATGTGAATGAAGTATGCAAGGAGCTAATAATTATAAATTTGGGAGATTGACATTAGGATACATGAAAGTGAAAATGGAGAATGTACCTGATTCCAGACAGAACCCAGGGTGGGGGGTTGAGACTGGGAGGAAAGGATGTCGCGAGGAGTGAGCTTGCGAGGAACAGGAGGAGGAGCTGCATCCTGGGTTACTTCCCTCACCCAGTACGTATACGATGACGTCCCCTGCTCCTTCTCCTTCTCCGGCAACAACGACGACGACACTGCTCCTCCGTCCTCCATTACTTTCTTCTACTACTATATTCTTGTTCGAATCAATAATAATTATTCTATCTCTCTATTCTCTCTCTCTCTCTCCCTCCCTTTCTCTTGTCTTGACTCCAAGACCACAACTGAACAGAACAGCCGGCAGGGGGGTTATGAATTATTAAACAAATTCTACAATCAAGCGATGATTTTTATCCTTTTTCCAGTCTTTCCCTCAGCCCAACCCCCACGTTCTCGGGAAGGTTCTGGTAGATCGCAGATTCATATAAAAATAATAGGAGTTAAATATATTAAAATAATAACAGAGCTTCTTCTTTTTTTTTTTTTTTAGAGATAAATCTTTTAACTTTATTAACCTAGATTATTTTTTGAAATTGGGGAGTTAGTAACCTAGATTAGAGAGCAAAGAAAATTTAATTTTGCAAATCATCCCTTTTCCTTATTATTATTTTATATTGAAGAAAAACGATAAATAATGGATAATATTGCAGGCCCATAAAAATTAGGAATCAATTTAGAAGGCCCAGACCCAGGACTTAGTTGGACTCGTTACTCAGTGTCACCGTTATTCAAGTTTAGAATAAGCAAGTAATTCATAAGAAAAGGAAAATTCTAATTAGGAAATAGTAACAAACGAACGAACAATCCAATTCCTATCCGATCCGGGAATTTTAAAAAATTACAACTATTCATAAATAAAATAATATTATTTATAAATGCAACTGTTTCAGTGCAACCAATTAGATAGTTTTACTGTACAAACTGATAGGTAGTTTTAGATAGTCTGTGTCGGAGACCGAGACCGGGACCGAGTGGCGGGAGAGAGAGAGAGAGAAGCGCAATTAGTTTGATTCCACCCACTGGCACTGCCCATTCCAAACAAAAAGAAAAAAGGGTATCCGTTGTTCTTTTTCACATTAGTAATACAATGTGATTCTATTAAATCAATTTAGATTGATCTGACCTAAATTGAATAATATTCATGGAAATGAAAACGTAGCCATGGAGTTGGATTACGATGATGATGATGATCAGAGGCAGAGACAGCAGAGCCATGGGGGGCTTGTTTACACTGTGGATGAAGCTCTTTCCGCCATGGAGTTCGGGAAGTTCCAAACGCTGGTGCTTGTGTATGCTGGACTGGGTTGGTTCGCAGATGCAATGGAAATCATGCTTCTTTCTTTTGTTGGACCCGCTGTTAAATCGCACTGGGGTCTCTCCTCCACTGAAGAGGGCCTTCTCTCGACTGTGGTTTTTGCTGGAATGCTGCTTGGAGCTTATCTCTGGGGTCTCATTTCCGACACCTATGGCAGGAGGGTGGGTTTTCTGGGCATAGCTATTCTTACCTCTCTATCTGCCTTGTCAAGTTCTTTCTCCCCAAACTATATCTCTTTGTTGACACTTCGTTGCTTTGTGGGTATTGGCTTGGGTGGTTCTTCTGTTTTCTCATCCTGGTTTTTAGAGTTTGTTCCTGCTTCCAGCAGAGGCAAGTGGATGGTCATCCTTTCTACTTTCTGGACAATCGGGACCGTTTTTGAGGCTTCACTAGCATGGATTGTCATGCCGCGATTGAATTGGAGGTGGCTGCTTGGACTTTCTTCTCTACCTTCATTTGCTTTGATTCTTCTGTACGGTCTTGTTCCAGAGTCTCCTAGGTATTTGTGTGCAAAAGGTAGAGTCGTTGATGCACAGCACATTCTCGAGAAAATAGTTTTACTCAATCGAACAAAACTCCCTTCTGGAATGCTTGTTTCTGACGATGGATGGATAACCACCAAACAGCAGGATGACGATGACGATGACGATGGAGAGTTTGATCCTTCTTCCAAAGATACCACCACCCCTTTACTTCCCTCATCTACACATAAACCCGTCTCCTTGGATTTCAAAACACCATTTTCCTCGTTTTTAAGGCTTTTCTCCCCAAAATTTATCCAAACAACCCTTCTCCTCTGGGTGTTGTACTTTGGGAATTCATTCTCATACTATGGCATTGTGTTGCTAACCTCTGAGTTAAGTTCTGGGCAAAGTAAATGTAACTCTCCTACTTTGAATTCAAACAGCGTTCAGGATGCTAGCCTCTATGTACAAGTATTTATCACTAGTCTGGCAGGTACTGCACGTCTCTTATCTACTTTTCACCCAGCTTTCACTATTTTTTTCCTTTCCTCAAATCTAATTTATTTTCTTGATTATTGAAAGAGGAAATAGCATTTGACTTGAACATTTCTTTTCCAGAGGTCCCAGGACTTATGTTATCAGCAATAATTGTGGATAGAATCGGTCGGAAGCTTTCAATGATTATCATGTTCATTTTGGCCTGTATTGTCCTTTTACCGCTTGCTTACCAGCAGCAGTCTGCAACCTTAACAACAATGTCGTTGTTTGGAGCTCGGCTGTGCACCGTAGGAAGCTTTACAATAGCCTGTATATATGCTCCTGAGGTAGGCTCTTGAATACCTAAATACATTTTCTCTATGGATTGCATTTTTTACTCTACTTAGAAATAGGTTTTGGTTTTTGATAGGCACCGATTTTTACTCTTAGCCTCATCAAAATAGGTGTCACAAAGGTAGGCCTAGATCAAATTTATGGAACAAGAATAATAGTTATTTCAGCTCCCCATATGTGAAAATGTGCAATAGGTGAGAGTGAAGATTTGATAGAGATAAAACAAATCTTTCTATTCTATGTTTGGAGCTTGCATTCTACTAGGGAAAAGATATGGAAAGACGAGAAGAATTCTTTGGCATTAAACAACAAATCTCGGTACCTTCAAAAACCCTCCCATTTTTTTTCCAATTAAATAACCCGAAAAAGAGCTATCCCATCGAACTTCACAGCTTTGGAATTGGGATATGACTGAAAGTACCTAATATTGTTCTTGGCCTTTTTTAAGGCAGAAACAGGGTGTCTTCCTTTGACAAACTTATTTAATGATAAACCGAAAAAGTTGCGGTTTGCTTTTCATTCTTAAAAAAAAAATAAAAAAATAAAAAATTAATAGCTAAATTATGTTTTCTGTACGTCAAATTTGAATATCATAGTTGATAACACTGTCATTATTCATTCGGGAAAAGCCAATTAACTCTTCACTGCTGAACTATAGTTATATCCAACTTCCATGAGGGCCACTGGTGCGGGAACTGCAAGTGCTATGGGAAGAATTGGTGGTATGATATGCCCAGCGGTAGCAGTTGGACTAGCAAGTGGATGTCATCAAACAGCTGCTGTTCTTCTATTCGAGGCAATAATGATTCTTTCTGTAGTCTCTGTTATTTTCTTTCAATTTGAAACCATGGGGAAAAAATTGAGCAACACCTGACCGCACATAATTCGTATTAAATTCCTGTAATTTTTAATGAAGTTGTAATTTAAACATCGATAAGAGGGAAATGAAAAAGAAGATGCTTGATGTATCTTCTAACCGCATTCCTATTCCTTGTTAGACTGGGTCTGGGAGCGCGTACAAGTTACAATTAATGTTTCATAGAACCCATTTGTTCGTGATGATAATGAAAATATCAATTTAAGAAAAACAAATATATGATTATCATGGCGAGACACGTAAACCATTTCCCTTGGCCCTTGGAACATGTATCTAGAAAGCCATTCAGGACCGATGAACTTCAATCGAATCTGCCCGAGTATTTTCAATTAATTTTTGGCTTCAAACGTCTTGGCTTTAATACAATGTATAGTATGCCAGAGACAACTATAAAAGCAGGGATTGTAGTTGAATCGAACACTACATGTACTTTTCTCTCTCTCGTGCAGTGGATTGGGTGGAGAATTGCTATAGTCGCATTTACTTGATCAGCAAACCTGCAAGTAAAAGAGATTCAGAAATAAAGCCAAATTTAATAAATAAATAAATAAGATATCTAAATTGCTTGTAAAATTAAAATCGAACAAAAAGGTACATCAATAAAATTATGCATACAGGCGAAAGTTAGTTAAAACAAATTGCAAAAATGGAATTGAAAGCTTTACTATGCATCCTTGATATCATATTAAATTAATCACTCCCATAAGCTTAAGCTGCTAAAATACAAATCTGATTATGCATATCAAGCCTAACAAGGCAGATTTTATATTTAACAGAATGAGACATTGATTTGAAACACTTCAATAAGAAAGACAGTTTCCATTATTATTAATTTGAGAGTTACGAATCCACTACAAGGTGAGATAATAGGCACAATACAAGAGCTCGAACTTGACATCTTATATTCTGGTGCAAAATGTCTCAGAAAACTGCCCATAATCTTGATTCATATTTAAGACCAATCACATTTACAGGAAGACTCATTAAAGATTCTACCTTCAGTCATAATATAGCTACACCGCTAATTATCTTAGTGAAAAATATGCACATTGTAAGATATACCGTTGATCATTCTAAACTCTTAATTGATCTACTATATTTTCATGCAGGCATCCATCATACTGCATCTTACCAGAAAATAATGATAATAAAATTGAATTTCTGCAACAATTTTTAAAAATACTACCCATCTAATTTGAGACCCATTTAGGAGCTCCAGTTACAGTAATACTTACTGGTTAAATGATATGCAAAAAATATCATTACAAAGTATAAATTTAAATAGTAATTGAACATAATCTACTGATTAGTTTGGGAAACTGATATTTAGGAAATTATAAGGGATTTGTAGTTAACCAGTATTCATATTCAGTGAACATTAAATTAATTCAGTTAGCTTACCCTTTAGATGCATCCTCTAGGGTATATAGCAATCTCAAGGCATCCACATATCGCAATTCTCCTGTAATTGTTGAAATCTGAAAAGCCAAAAATATTACCAAATTGTAAATGTAAAAGTTTCATGAAAATAAAAAATAACTACAGAGGATTATAACTAACAGTACAAGTTAAAAGAAACAATTTCACTAACTCTTTTCCACAGGCTAACAACATAATTGTATTTGTTGACAAGCTCACGTTCCTGAGATTGGAAGAGTTTGAAGGTTTTTTCAGCTGATTTTGTCAAGTTCCCAAAGAACAGCTTCTAGGTTACAATAACAGAATTATATAAAAAGTATATAAATGCATGTTAATGAGGTTAGTAATGGGAGCATTACTTAACTTCCCGACTTCATTGCAACCTCGTACTAAAATCAAGTAGGAACTATCTAAATAATGAACCATAATTTTGTGGATGCAGTGGATGTGAATAAAGAACTACATATCCAATCCACCACCTATTTAAAGTTTAAAAAAAAATTATTCATGGCATATCATTTGTGTGGAATTTCCATAAAGTTGCTCCCCGGTCACGCCATTTGATTGAGTTGTCAAATAAAAACAAAAATCACTAGAACTATTCACTTGTTATAATAATACAAGGGAAGGATACTTGTGCGCTCAATGGCTAAGAGACGAATGGCTGAATTGACTACTTGTATCGACTCCTCAAGAGTTGTTATGACATAGCTGCGAGCAATTGTATCAGACTGAAATTGTGAAATGTACCAGCCTTGAGAAGTGATAGAATAAGGGTTGCATCCCACTGACCACATCCAGTCCTGTCATGTTACAGATTTAGTTCATTTTATACTAGACAGAAGATGCAACACACCTGCATGCTATTTACAAAAATGCTGAAGCATACATGTGCACAAATATGCAATTCAAAATGCATTAAAAACAGAACAAAAATAGAATTTTATTCCAGACACAATAAAGGCATAAATGATATTTAATTTTCTTTTCCAGGTCAACGTAACAGAAAAAAAGGAATTAGAACATGTATCACATTTAATTTTTTCCACATTTTCTTTGCCTTTATTTCCAAATTGAGACTAGTTTAGCTCAAGTCAATGTTTTGTGAAAAAATAACCACATGTACGGAAACCAAATTTGTCACAGAAGTGCATGCATGTGTTTGTCTTTGTGTGTGTCTGTGTGTCTACTGTCTACATTGTAGGGAGAATCATATATAAAGGAAAGTGCATATGATCAGCTGCAACAAAATCATACATAATTCCTTCACACCAATTTTTATGAGTTATCACAGATTACAAATGTCTGGACAGCAGTAAGCCTCAAATCAACAAGCTTGTAATAAAATGAAGAGGAACAAGAAATTCTAGATAATAGTTCAAGTACCTCGATAGCAGTTTCATGGGCTTGACTGTGAACCAGATGAGGAGGTAGAAGACCAGCCAGATGTTCTGAAGCAGTAGCCAAAGCCGCTTTGATGGGCCTCCTAAATAAGGACAAGAAAAACAAAAGCAATTTTGTTTCATGGTTGGAAATGCGTTTTTTAAATTCAAATGCAGTTACACTTCACAATAGATGAGCATTTCCAACAAGGATTTGTTTTCGTGTTTGTGGATATGTGTGTTAGCTTTGAAATTACTAAATTTAACAACTGGAAACCAGAAGCAAGTGTTTTCCAGAAATCACCCATGAAGCTCCAACACCTCCCAATAACTGAAACTACAACCCATTGAAACTGAACACAAAAACAAATGGCCAACACTTCGTCTACATAAGACGCACCAAAACGAAGATAAAGCCATATGAGGTTTCTAACTTTGAATCATATATTGAGTATTAACCTTACAAATAGCTACTAACTAGGCAAAGACAAAACTCTGTTGGGAATAGAAGATCAATAATGGTAATTGGTAAGAAACACTCAAGATAAGATTTTCATGTGTATAAACCTGAGGAATCAATAGTCCAACATGTTAACAGAAAGAGACTAATATCTCACCTCAAATCTATCTTGAAAAGAAAAGAAAATTTAGAAAATTAGATGCCTGATATCTAACCTCAAATCCCACAAAAGAGACTGCCCGTTACACTGCAGATGGCTTTCCCAGGATGAGAGCTCTGACTGGACAACAATAACCATGTCAGAAAGTGCCTTCGACTGATAATGCTTGTCAACAAACAATGGCTCATTATAAATGAACCAAAAGATTGGAACTTCCAGTGTGGACCTACTATGGGCATGTGACCCTGTATAATTAGTGAAAAAAAATTATGTCAATTTCAGGGCATATAAAAAATGCTGATAGAGAAGCATCATCTTTAAAGATTTTAAAACGAGAATATATAGTAGTTTCCTGTTCAAATTCCATGATGCAGTCATCGTTTTGAACATATTAGAATGAATTAAAAGAGCTGTACAAATCACTAGTTCCTAGCACAGTGAATCAGGTAAGGACATGTTTAATCACAATTCAACGAGTTAGTCCTCTGACAGAACCAATACATTAGTTCATTATCCAACAAATTGACCCACCAATAAGACACTTCGACCCAAACTATTTTTCCCAGACTTTCCTACAATTTATCCTTATAACAAATGTCGAATCTTACACGTGTCAAAACTGAGATTTTAAATATGATTATATTTAAATGTACGACCATCTTTTGTCCCAAAAAAATATTAATGTATTTCAAAATGGTTTATATTCAAAATGCAAGATCATATTTCCTTTCCTTCAGTTTGAAAGGATCTAAGAAAAATTTAGAGAGGACCACACTAAGTTGCACAAATCGAACTTAGCAAAAACCTCTACAAGAGAAATGACAATTATAGAGAATTCCAATACAAAATTCTCTTCATGCAGGCTACCAGTGGAAAGAATTTCACTATAACAATGGAAGTATCAAGAAATGACTGAGCATTGCACATAGAGAACCTTTAAGGGAGCCATGCTCATTCAACCTCTGCAACTGATACTGAAGAATGGAGGAATCAAGATATGTGTGAATATTTTTTCTGTAAGTCCCATTAACAAGCAATAGCGGGACAGCTGCTGCTCGCCGTGCCACTGAAAAGGCCATTGCCAAAGCAGGATCCTCTGAAAGTGGTAACCTAGAGACCTCTTTCACATCAATACAATTTATAATCCATAGATAAATTGAATGGAAAAACAACACAAGACCTAATTTTAAAAGAAAAAATAGTAACAAAAGCTTGCAAATCAAAGTACAATAGTTGATACTTGACATACAAAGATAACAAAGTCCCGGAGAGGATATCCAGTACCACAGAGGTAAGTATCTTGATTTCCCAAGTGATTTAATCCAATATAAATAAATAACTAAAAAGAGAGAATTTAACAATAATAATAAAAAATGTTGGATGCATACATGCGATGACTAAAAGCACGTTTCTGAGAAGGCAACAACAAAGATGAGAGTCCATCCATCAAAGCTGAAAGATCCACTGGCAATTGCTTAATATGTCTAACTTTCTGCAGTCATTAATAAGTAGTATTAATCATTAATAAGTAGTATTATGGTGGTAAGTCAACCTAATTTCATTGAAGATCCTTCCACTCATTTACATGTATACCTCCTGTGTGATGAAATACAACTGAAAGGTGATTGTCTCGTAGTAATGAAATGCCCCATCAGAAATGGAAGGTGATATTACATGTCTCATCGACCCCCACAATGTTGCACCCAAATGTGCAAGAAAAGTATCACGTGCGACTGTGTAATTTTGATGCTCCTATACATAACCAAATTATCAATATGAAAATATCAGATTTTCAGATGAAAAAGAAAATTCATTGCTTGAATGGGGAGAAAAGCAGTCAATCCCCATTCCTATATGACAAATCACATACCTCATGAGTATCAGTGAACAAATTCCAATTCTCCATTCTCTTTAGTGCATCTATGGCCTTTCTCTTATGATTATCATCATATTCTTCACCTTCAAATGACTGGAGCTCATTTTTCAAATCCCGCATTCTCTCATCAAGTTCTGAAATCATCCAAATTAAATTAAAAGATACATTTTGTTAATATTTTGTGGAAGATAACAATCATGAAACAACATTATTCTCATTAACATGGGAAATAAAATAGATATACAATTAAACAACATGATTTTAGTGCTTCTAAGAGTAAGTCTCGTTAAGCGACCACAATTCTGAAAGCATAATCTTACATAATAGATAGTTTTACATTCACCCTTGTGCATAGACCCAACCATTAATGGAACAAAAATTGAGCCTAAGAAGTGAAAAACAATTGATAGCACAATTAGGGGGTTAGTAGGATTTGAACATAACACATTATAGAAACTAGGCTTTGATACCAAGTTAAGGCACCACTACTCCTAAAGCACAAGCTTGCCTACGCAGTAGATAGTTTTAACAAAAGTTTATGAGCAACTTCAGACTGTAAGTGAACTCAAAAAAATCATCAACAACGAACACCCAAACCCACCCGACGACGACGATGATAATATAAACACAAATTCATGCAAAAAAAAGACCGCATTTCTAAATATATAAGAGGTAAAACAAGATACCTTCACAAAGAGCAAGCTTAGTTTTTCTTCCCTTGCAATGTTTGAAAGCAAAAAGTTCATATATATCAATCTCTGCTAACAGAATATCAATGGCCTGATGATCTTTCTGCAAAAGCCACAAGCAACATCAGTTAGAACCGGATGTGGTAGAAGCCTTCTTTTCTGGAAACAAATAAAATTGTTTCATGAAAACATATCCCCTTGTTATAAATAGTTTCAAACTATATAGTGAGTACAGAGAGTTTTTTTGTTCAACCAAACAAAAACATGACTTAAGAATGCTGCATAACTAGATTCTAACTTTTGAGCCTGAAAAAAATAAAATGTGAGAAAATAACAGCTGAAACCATTGACCCAAAAGTCTAAACTGCCTCCAAAAGATTGAATCAATTATCTAATTTGAATACACTTAGTGCAAGTTTCCTTCACATTATAATGTCAACTTGAAAATGATTTCTTAACAGCTAAAACAGAGAAGGGGAAGAGGGAGAAATTTTTAAAATGTCAAATAATACTTATTTTAACCAGTAGCACATACATCACCAAATATAGCAAACTTTTCCTGAATAGCATCTTGTAAGTGATCTTCAGCTTCATCTTCTGAAATTTCTGCATGCCACAAACAACAGTGAAACAATTATCGTTACAAAACATTGGAGAACAAAGAGCTCACCTTAGAAATCATGATAGAGAAATTCAGTAAAGTTCATGTTTAGAAGCCAATTTACATATTCCAAGTCCTTTGACATAAACAACAGAACCCTTAAAAATGTTTAGTTACTTAAGCCAATTGCTATACTTACAGAGCCACTCCAACAAAGAGACAGATGCCAATACAGAAGGATTCATATAAAATCCATAGGAAGATGAAACAAATTTTGGTTAAATGAAAACCAACATGCCTTCTTCATTTGTTCATTTTCTTTTAAATCAGTAGCTTCCACCCCGCATAGGAAAGCTACTAATGACAAAGCCAAAGCAATAGAAAACAAGCAAGAGAAGCCCTAAATAGTCTACTAGTAAGGCCTAAATGTGCTCATAAAAAACTAAGGCACCGAAAAGCAAGAAAAGGCCATTTACTGTACCTTTACTACTATACTACCATAATATAAGGCACTTCTTTCTCAAAGTCAAGTTTACAAATACACATGAACACCAAAAAACATCTTCAGAATTTCTCACAATGTTGGATGCATCCCATCAGTGTTATAAACTGAATAAATGACAGAAGAGGAGGGGATTAGTGCGACCTGAAACTGCACCAATTGTGTTTCCCACATTAGGTAAACTTTGCTCTGTTCGCACACCTTCTCCACCAACAGCTGGTCCCCAAGAGAAAGGGCCCGCACTTAAATCAATTAGTGCCCACCTACAGTTTATATATGTATTGACCACGAATCTCATAATCAGCTATCCCTGAATTTTTGTGCAGATGAATAAGTGTGCATGAGAAAATATTAATTTTACCTTTCCTTTCCAATCCATGTATCTGTGAGGCATTCTGCATGAAGATCACTAAAGTCTCCAGATTTTAATTCCTTTCCAAAAGGAAGCTTCATGTCTTCATTCTTCCCTTTCAACAACTAAAATTGAGAGAGCAAGCAATAACACTTTAAATTAATTTTTTAAAACTTTCTAATTTTCAGTTATTTAAATTGCTTAAATCCTTTGAATCTTAACTACCAATCAAACATACATTTTCCGAACCTCTACTAAGTAAACAAAGAAACAAGATTATGTACCTGTAAAACTTTGCTCTGAATGATTTGAGCAGTGTCCTTTCCTTCGTACAACTTTTCAACATTATTCAGTGCATCAATGCATATATTGTACCATTCCACCTGGAATCACTCTTTCAGACTTAATTAGTAGATAAATAAACTGAAGGTCTAAAACATAAAAATAAATAAATAAATAAATAAAAATACTGAAACATGTTCCTTTTAGGAATATATTCAAGAAATAAAACATCAAATAATAAACCAGCAGCAAATGCAACTTCTATGCCCAAAATGTCAAATAGATATTCATAACCTTTCAGAGGTCATGCAACAGTAGTTGCTGATAACCTTTTCAATTCTCGCATAAAAATATCTACAGTGTGGCATGGTGAATAACAAATATGAGTCCAACATGAACACACAAACGCTTCATATACAAATTTGCATAATTGGATAGTTCTATTTCAATGTTAATATTAGTTTAAGAATCAGTTGGTTTATTGTATTATGATTTATGTTTAGTTAAAGTACTAGTTATCATATTAGAAAATCTTCTCCTCATAGGAGTTTGTCATTTTCAAATTGTTAGAAAAAAAAAAGAAACAAACTAATTGTGCAAGCACTGAATCACGACTACAGAACTTTAAAATTATGAAAATTTTCAAGACTGACTTATTTTTTGTGAGTTCAGAAAGGATGGAAAAATATTACTTCTGTGCATTTTAGCCATTCTAACGAAGTAAGAAATACTAATCAGAAATATTCAGAAGTTTGGACATCGAATTTCAGTCTGAAAATTCCTTTCCTTGGATGAAACTAATATTCCCATTTCCATAATAGATCCATTTCTACTGTATCACTCAAAGATCAAATAAACAGACCAAAAAGGAAAAAGGAAAAGAACTAACCGTATCAGTTTCTTCAGTTACTGTCCAGGCAAATTTTGCCATAGGATGCTTTTCATACAGAGGCCTCTTTATCTTTTCAAGAGCTGTAAAGATATACAAAATAAATGACAACATTTCCTTACATCTCTTAAAGAAAATTAAATGGAAGAAACCACTAGTGAAATTTCTCTTGAAAGAGGGAAGAAGAATAAACTAGAACAAAACTTTTCCATACCCAGAACAGTGTCCAGAGTGCTTCCTGACTGAAGAATGTTGGTTTGCAAACTCTTGTTCTACACAAGAAACATCTGTTACTGCTTGCTTGTTGACAAATTTAAAAGGTATCAAAAAAGTGAAAAACGTTTACACCAAAAACCGATAAAGTCATATCAGATTATCCATAGACAGGCTAACTATAATTAACGTAAAGAATGAATAATGAATGATCTTACGAAGTATGACACTTTATAAGAAGAACAGAAGGAATAAACAAGCCCAAAAAAAAAACATTTACCTCTTTGAGAAAATTTATTTCTGAATCTGATAAACCTCTCCTGCAAAGTTTTTAAAGTTATTTCATAACCTAGCTAGAGCATGAAACGTGGGTATTAACAAAATAACAAAATGTTAAATGAAAGAATAATTAAACACCAAAATAATAAACATGAAATAAGCTAGTTTTGTTGAACTGTGCCAGCAGTTTGCAAAGTCAGAGAAATGTTATTCATATACTCATAATGGCATAAGATTCAAGCCAACAAAATGAGCTCAGCAAGACTTCTCGGCTTTTATGCATTCCAGTGTTCTCAGATGCAAATAAGGTCATCGAAATTCATACTAAAATTTGCACCAGTGTTCATAGCTGAGTTTTGTAGGGTTTTCAGATTATCATACTAGATACAAACCTGTATCCATATTTAGGTCTTTGTACGTCGTGCTTGGGATTCAAAATGAAAATGTTATATGCATTTTCAAGTTGAAGATATTCAACAAGGCTAGTGAAAATGACACCCATCATGTCCACGTCTACTTGCCAAAGAGTATCTCCATGATCCCTATAAGCCATGAAAAGAATAAATCACTCTCAAAGAAAAAGAAAAGTTGAACAAGAAATCAATATAAATTATGAATCTGCCAACACATATGCACAACACACATGCTACATTGATGCATTATGAAAAAGAAGCTGCCAGAGCCATATTGCACTTCCTTTTAGTATTCTCAAATAGAACTTTGAGAGATCCTTCCATTGAATTTGTATCTGACTGGTACTATTCTGAGTATAAAGAGAGAAATAACAGTTTTTCTTAATGTAAATTAAGGAAAAGGATTCAGGCTTAATTTTGTTTTAACCTTAGAACTTGGAGAATTACAAAGGAGAAGCATCGCCAATACCACAGCTTATTAGTGCACAATGGTGTAGGGCAAAAAAGCAAACAAGGGACAGTGGACGAGACAAAAAGGTCCCATATACAGGTCGAATATCAAAGCATTTTGATAAAAATAAAATAATAAATAAAAATAAAATGTATCATGCATGAAATATGGCCCCTCCAAGAAAATAACAAACTCTTTATACAATCAAAATTGAACTGAACATTACAAATATATATATACATATAGATACTTTTTTTTTTACTTTAGAAGTCAATACTTTGCTTATTGCAGAAACATTAGAACAATGGCGTTCTCAATCTACTGGACTAGCTAATGGTACTTGAACTTATTCCAGTCCAAAACAGTTATTTGTACGGTGTAAATTAATTTTTATTTACAAGTTAAAAGAGAAATCCCAATTTCCCCTATCAACATAACTGAATTACAAATGTAAAAGGTTTCAACATAAGATGCAAATTACCTGTTACCAGACACATCATCAATGCGGCCTAAAACATTTAATGCACGCTCAAAGATCGCTGTAACCTTCTCTCCCATATGTATTGCATGAACAGAAAAACTGCAAAGTCCATTTATCAAAATTATTAACAAAATAATCACAACCATAGCTTCCAATCAAGCATAAGCAATTTCACCCCTCATTGTAAAATGCTAACCCCATAGTCTTAGTGACAAACAGGAAAAAAGAAAAATAGAGAACCATTACTTGTAATTTACATGACTGACAATGGGAAGGTGGTGATGTTGCTCTTTATCAATACCCATTTGGTAAGACAGTTTGTGAACTTCACTTTGTGGAATTCGTGAATGTTCAAAGACATGATCAATTTTCCTGAACCAGCGCTCGAGTTCTTCAGGGTAAAGCTTGAATTCTATTTTATTTTATTTTAAATAAAAGAAAACAAAACAGAACGATTAAAGAAGCTTAAACCCGGGAAATCAGAAGAAAATGTATATACATATACATATAAAAAAGAAAGGCAAACAAAGAGATAAACAATTAAATCATATACCTTGGTTCCCTTTCCCTTCAAATCCTATAAAAATGAAATTAACCGGGACGGGAAGGTACATAGAATCAACTTCAAGAAGCTTTAGATAATTTGCTATGTTACCTGAAACATGAGTAAAGAACAGATAAGATACAATAGTGCAAATTTAGCAACTGATGCTAATGTAAGAAGCATAAGCAATTAAGAAAAAAATCTGAAAGCATAAGCAATTAACAAGTATGAAAATATATTAGAAGAAACCATATAACTACCTGCCTTGGTATAATTGAGAACATCCATTTTGCTATGGCTGGAAGATTCCAAATCATCAAAATCTGAATATTAACAAAAGAAGGAAGCATCACATATGAAAAAAAGATTAGAGTAGACATCCTGCAAACAAAAACAAAAAAAAACAAAACAAAAAAAAACAAAAAACAAAAAGAAAGAAAGCAAAGAATGCATTTAATGACTTAATTGAAATGAGGACATACCACTACGTATGACAGACTCACTCCAAAACCTACTCTTCTCTTTGAGGTTAAAGAGAGAGAAGACGGACGAAGTGGCAGTTTTACGAGTTCCAATTGGAGATCCATCTGATGAAGCTAGTAAGAACTGATGATAAAATAAAACATATATTATTGCAAAGACGTTGGCAAATTATAATAGTAGTCACAAAGTAGAAGCAAACTCCAATTTCAACAGAAACCAATCATCGGAGGCTTTTTCTTTCTCAACCAAGTTTATAATCTGCTTATATACTTTAGGGACATTCACTTTATAGTAATCAGAGTCACAATGATCAGAGTCAAAGTTAAACATTTGCAAAGACTAAGTAACACGTACAACTAAAACTGATTATTAGACAAGGATAAGGTTTAAGGTCTAAGGTTTTGGGATTGAGATTAAGTGTAACTGGGAAATGGAAATTAAACAGTCCTCCTCCTCGGAGTAATTAATTGGCGAAAGTCAGACACAATCTATAATAAATTTAGAAAACGAGGAGAGACGAGATTACCAGCAAAAGAGTAGAGATGAAGAAGAGGATTGATTGCATAGTAAATAATCTGCGACTGGAATTCCATACGCTAGATCTACGCCTCCTACCATTAGAATGACCATCCATCTCTCACTTTCCCTCACACTTCTCACAGCGCCCACTCTTTTTCTTTTTACCCTGAAAGAAAGGAAAAAATTATACTCAACAGTCATAATAATAAAAATACATGTTCAAGGACACGTAGTCGCGCTGGCGTGGAGCTGACATGTCTGTCTACTGTTGGACAGTCCCAATAATAATATAATTTTCTATAAATTTCGAGCAAAAATACTAACAAATCCTAAACAAAAGGATAAGGCATACCAATTTGAGCCAGTTTAACACTTAACTGGACAGTCTTAATAAATTAATCAGTTTTGTTAGGAAATGAACGATGCTTTTTGGAATTCACCCAAAAAAAAAATTGCTATTTGGAAACAGAGACAACAATCTTTTATACAAAAAACAGAAACAGGGAAAAGAGTCACATCAAAAACCCTAATGAAACCTTTTCTTATTTCTTAGAAACTAACAACAATCGAAATCTTCATACTTTTTTTTTTCTTCTTTTTTTTTTTTAAATGCTAATCTTCAAAAGTTTTTTATTAGAACATTTCCGATAAAAAAAATATAGTTTTGTTTTTTTAATGAAAAATGACATATTCACAGCGTGGTCTTAGATTGTGGAGAGGAACATCTGAGTTTAAATAGAGCTATCAAGATTCGAACCATAACTCTTGTACTTACAAATATGATAATTCAACTGGTTCCTACAACTGAGCTACACCTTTAAGTGCAATAAAAAATAATAATAATATAGAATGTTGTATATATGATATAGAAATAAACATTGTTTAAATTTTAAAAAACAAGTAAAAAAAGTATTTTTTCTAATAAAAATAGAAAATGTCCTTCTCGCTTATTGTTTTCTTCGATCATGTTTGGCATAGCATTTATTTTTATTTATTTATTACTTCTCTAAAAATGATTTCTGGATAAATCACTCTTTACTGACTTTAGTTAAAAGGATTTTTAAAAAACAAAAAGATTTTTAAAAATTATCCAAATATTTTTATAAACAACTTTTGAGCTATAAAAGCTGTTTTGATTTATCAAAAGCTTTGTCAAATATGATTTTTGCATGCTTAAGCACATTAATATAAAATTTATATATATCAATGAGTCTTCTATAACTAAAGTGTTAACGAAAAAGAAAAGGAATGCGCTAATGCGCAGCTTAGTCCCTTGGTTTGTTCTATAGTAAGAGGCTATTAAATGAAGGATTTTTATGGAGCCCTTAGAAGCGTTAGCTTCTACGATTTGGCCTCACTACAAGTAGTGAATGCCTCCTGCAATGAATATGTGGCATAAATGCACAATTAATTTAAAAATTATTTTTTAATAATAATTTATGTAAAAATATATTTATGATTATTAATTAATTATATATTTTATTAACTATTTTTAATTTTTGAACATATAGTTTTTTACGAAAAAATTTATTTTTTAAAAAATTTAATAATGCCTTATGAAATTTTAAAAAATAAATATTTACTTTAACAATATCAANATATTTATTTTTGTGTTAAATTTAATAAATATTACTATTAAAATTTATTTTTTCAAAATAATTTTTATATTTATTTTTGTGTTAAATTTAGCAATTTATATTTAGATATTTTTTATTTCATGCTATAATCCTTCACAAGTCAAAGTAAAATCCATTATAAATGTGGCTGCGCTTTTGTCTCCTCTCCTGGGCTGTCAAATATGGAGGATTTAGAAATTAGGTGCAGACAGTCCAGTCCTTCCTCGCTCTTTAATTTTTCAGCAATTTTTTATCCATCCATAGTTGGAGCAATTCAATTGTTTCAGTGCGTCTCCGCAAAAGAACACAGGGAGGTTTATTTTCATCTACCATATGGAAGAAATAGAATACCCAGATGTAAGTGCAAGAGCAGTTGAGCTGAGCCTGTCCATCACCATCAAAGCACATGCACCGTCAGTTCCATCTCTTCGTATATCAAGGTTCATAATCATCGATCCTCAGCCCTCCCCTCCTCGCCAGCTCAACTAGTTTACTTAAAATCTTATATCGCTCTCCCAACTCAACTAAGCTCGACTCTCCCTCTCTCAGAAACAATAAGAGGTTTGAGGTTTCTTCTTCTCTATTAATTCCTTGGCAAATTAAGGAATTTGATAAGTTGTCTTTTAATGGTTGTGGATTTGGCTTATTTTTCTTTTTGTATTATACTATGTAGCTACAAAATAATATATTAAATTTAATTAACGAAAGCAAATTAATTAAGTTGCTGGTTGTAATGAACTGCTAAAATAATTATGAGTGGTCCATACAATTAATATTAATACATAGTTGAGATAAAAGGGATGGGCCTGAAGGCTTTGGTTGGTTGGTTAGCTAAAATTATAGTGTTTGTCGACAGCCACAGAGACATCCCAGGTACAGCTCATTCCTTTTGGGAATTCGACGAGGTCGCCTGCCCCTATCTCAACCGACTCATTTGCTCCAGCAGGCGAAACCTTCACTTTTCCTTCCACCAGAAAGCATGTCTCTTTGGCTTCGTATGTCCATGGGAATTTGCTCGGTGGGCAACTCCATCTGCATTTACACATGAATTTTCGTTAATTTCCTTTACTATATCATATATATATATATAGAAAAAGCTTACCTTTTTTAATAAAATCACAGCAAATGGAAATGCTACGTATGTTTATTAATTAATTATATGGCTTATGGTTATAAATACCAGCCTTCCCTCATCATACATATATATAGAGTTTTTCTATGATGCAAATATGGTATCAGAAAACGTATAAAATGCATTCGCGAATTTATGAAAAATTATATAATTATATATTTTTGCGCAAACAGCATATACATCAGTAGCAAATTACTGATCGATCAATGGAAATTAAATAAGAGAGAGAGATTAGAGTAATGGTAAACATACTTAGGCCAGTTTCTGACACCCAGCTGGGCGAGTTTGGACTCGGGAGGGTTCTTCTGAATCTTGATTCCCAATTTCTCAGTCGTCTGAGTGGCCATACTGTCCGATCTAATTGCTGAGGCAGTAAATACTATTGGAGAATACAAGGAAGTCGAGTAAGAGTAGTAGTGTTTGGTTTTGGCGTTTAGTAGACACTGGCTCTGTATCAAACCACCTCCAAGATATGCCATTTCCAAATTTCTCTAGCAACGCAGATATATCCCCACGAGTCCACGATTATCTACTCTCCTACTTTAATTACATATTTTTATTTAATTTTTTTTATCTTAAATTTCTCTTATTACATTTTCATCCACTCATATCTTATCCCCATTTTTTTTCGTCTTTCTTCCCTTATACAAATTTTTTATATCTATTACGTGAAAATATTCAAACAATTTTATTACTTATTCAATTTTTTTGTCATAGTTTTCTATAATGTCAAAAGTTCCTAAATTTCCATTTAGGTCCTCAAATTTTTATTGTTTTTATAATTTAATCCTTCAACTTCCTATTTAGTTACATATTGTCATTGTCCAAAAACTAAATACACATGTAAAAACTAAAAAATGCATCCAAAACAGGACGAGCTAACATATAAGAAAGTGTTAGGGAAAATATTTGAAAAAAAAAAATTCATGTCCCATCAGCTTAATTATTTTGAAATCGGTAATAATTTTATTTTGCATCAGTGCCTAAGGTACTAAACTTGACATATTCACTCAAAAATTAAAGATACAAAGGGAGAATGTTATAAAAAATGTTTAAAAAATATAAAAGTTCATTTCTCATTAAATTAAACATTTTTTTTTGAAAAAGTTGTAATTCAACTTCATATTAATACTTAAAATTTTTATAGCTGTGCGTTCAAAATTTAACAATTACATCTAATAAAAATTTAAAAAATATATAAAAATAAAAAATAAATTCAAAAGAGATTGAATCTGCATGTGAAATAACATATTAAAAAAATATAAAAAAATTATTATTCATTTTATATTAGCTTAAATTTAAAAAAAAAATAATAATAATTCAATAAAAGAGATGTAACATATGAAAAAGAGATTATGTTTTTAAGCTTACATATAATATGGATGTGATTGTGTGAGGTGGAATGTAATCATAGGCTAGCTAACCAGCTGTTATTTCTAACAGCCACTGCTCATATATTTTGCTAACGTTGCAATAGCTTAGATGAATGTGATAAAAACTCTCTAACATAATTTAATCCTTCAACTTCCTATTTAGTTACATATTTTCATTGTCCGCCTCAATCAATTTTCCATCTAATAATGTAAACTCCAATTGATAGTATTTTACTGTACAACAAAATTACAACTTAAATAAGAACAATGCAAAAACAAAGAGATTAAAAAAAAAATTTGAGTGGAAGAAAGAATTAAATTCTCTGGCCTTAAAACAATTTTTGCCCTGTAGAAGTGCTAACCGGTTCTTCAATAGCGAATGTCTCCCATGCTACAAACACTATCTTCCAATAATAGCATAACTCCAAATTCTCAGAAACAAATGAACAATGCTATGAAAAACTCTCTTTTCTTGATGCAGATGTATATATGAATGATATTCTGTTTTATTTTCTTTTTGTTTTTTTTGTCTGTATCTAAAACGTAGAAAACATAGCGTTTAAATAGGCAAAGCTTGCACATTTTTGTGGAAACATATATTGCTCCAAATATAAAAACATCGTATTCTTTACAACAGAGGCAGCATTCCACCAAACAACGTATTGTTTTCAACAGAGACAACATTCCACT
>QANX01007563.1:0-27998 GCA_003254975.1 Ochetophila trinervis
TAAAAAATAAAAAGAAGGGTGATAGAGGGGAAAATAAAAGAATGAGGAAAAGAAAAAAAAATGAAAGTTAAATATTAATACCATTTAAAATTTAATTTGTTCAGAAACTACTGTCATTAATTTAAACATTTATAGCATTTTAAATAGAGCTGTTTATTAGAGTTTATGTAGCACATAATATAATAAGCATTGATGTTTATGTGATAATTTTTAAAATTACTATTCAATAAATATTGTAAAGAATAAATTTAACCATAATGTCTAATAATTTAAGTAGTCTATATTTTTATTTTATTATTTTTATTCATATGGTATGGAATTTTTTATTTTATCTTTCCGTTGAAAGGTCATCCCTTGCACTTCAACATCGTGAAACACCGTAGCATCGTTAGACTTAGCTTCTGCCAACCTTTTCAGTCATTCCATTAAGCCGCTCTCCTTCGCCTGATGTTCACCCACGCGATGCTTGAAAACCTTTGCCCAAAAATGTTTTTCGTTCTTTGTTTCCTTATCCGACGACAATTGATCTTCAAGAAGTTCTTGCCCATTGGGAACAAGTTGTCGCGTATCCTCAATCCCATCTATAAAGTTGTAGTATTCACCGTTCTTACATAAGCTCACTTTAAATTTTGCACATTAACGGGTCTCGAAGAAAATATGAAATCATTGCTCATAAAAATGATAAATCAGATTGTATAACAAAACTTCTAGAAATAAATAGTAATATTGACACTTTCTATTTTTTATATTGACACATTAGCTCAACAAAACTTTTGCATATAACCATTTGAGAAAATTATTTAAAAAAATTATATATTTATTTGATGTGATAAATTTTTTTTAAGAGGCGTTGATAATGTTCTTAATTTTTTAAAATTTGCAAATTATTTTTCTAACAAAATTCAGTAAATACACATGTACTTCAACACCCTATAAAATTCTCTCTGTTTTACCAATTATATGAAATATAAAAAAATAACCTAATTCTTTTTCATCTAAATTTTTTTATTTTATCTTAAAAATCTTATAAAAAAAATTATCATGAGTTTTTTTTTTTTTNCATCATGAAATTTTTTTCATATAAAAATATTTTAGAAATTTTAGATTAATTTTTTTTTATTTTTTTCATCTTAAATTGCTAAAAAAAAATATCATGAAAATTTCATAAATTATCTTAATGGATTTGTTTTCCATCCTATATCTTTTTCATCATGACTCTATTTTAATCCTAAATATTTTTTCTTCTAAATGTTTTTCATCTCAAATTTTTTATCCTAAATTGCTAAAATTTATTTTCTTCTATATATTTTTTCATCATGAAATTTTTTTCATATAAAAATATTTTAGAAATTTTAGATTAATTTTTTTTTATTTTTTTCATCTTAAATTGCTAAAAAAAAATATCATGAAAATTTCATAAATTATCTTAATGGATTTGTTTTCCATCCTATATATTTTTCATCATGACTCTATTTTAATCCTAAATATTTTTTCTTCTAAATGTTTTTCATCTCAAATTTTTTATCCTAAATTGCTAAAATTTATTTTCTTCTATATATTTTTTCATCATGAAATTTTTTTCATATAAAAATATTTTAGAAATTTTAGATTAATTTTTTTTTATTTTTTTCATCTTAAATTGCTAAAAAAAAATATCATGAAAATTTCATATTTTTTTTATCTTAAATTGCTAAAAAACATATCATGAAAATTTTATAAATTATCTTAATGGATTTGTTTTCCATCCTATATCTTTTTCATGATGGCTCTATTTTAATCCTAAATATTTTTTCTTCTAAATGTTTTTCATCTCAAATTTTTTATCCTAAATTGCTAAATTTTATTTTATCATGAAATTTATTTCATCCTATATATTTTTTCATCATTAAATTTTTTTTCATATGAAAATATTTTAGAAATTTTAGATTAAAACTTTTTTTTTTATGATGAAAACGAAAGTTCATGATGAATATATATATATATAGGATTAAAAAAATTCCATCATAAGAGAATTATATTTAGTAATTTAAAATAAAATAAAAAATTTAGATGAAAAAATTAGGTGATTTATTTTTAATACTTTAGATAATTCGTAAATAAATAAAATAATTTAGAGGGTATTTAAGTGCATGCACATTTTCATATTCTGTTCGATTTAATCAAATTGGTCTAAAATATAATTTTATACAAATTTAAAAGTAATAATTGTTTAAATTAATTGAAGTGATCTTTATACAAACAAATTAAATTTTGAAATATACTAGTGCATTTAACACAAAAAAAAAAAATTAAGAAAAATAAATATAAGGCGTAGAGAGGAAGGTTGTTTTATAAACCTTGATTTTCTCTCTCATTTGACCCTTGGGGGGCGAATATTAAAGGTTAACTATTTACAACAAACATTAATTGGTAATAATATGAAAAGGTTAATTTGGATTTGAAACTTTTGAATTTTGACATAATTATAAAAATATAAGTTAAGTTCAATTGTATCTACAAAGTTTGACATATATTAAATTTAGCTTTTTAAATTTTTGAAAATATATTTATAATCTTTGTTGGCATATGTATACTATATAGTATACCATTGTCCATATGTTATTAATATATATATACATATACATATATATATATATATATATTTCAAATCAATGATATAATATAGGTTGCAATAAGCTACAAAAGCTTGTCACTGGAGCCATTTAGTGCTACAACTATCATAACAAACTTGTGACAAGTTCTTTATTGACACTGAATAGGTTTAGTGACGGATTGTATAGATATAGTGACATAATAGCATTGCAACTAAAGAGCTAATTTGTTGTTGGTTATGGCCCTTGAGGGTAATTGAGGAGAATTGGATAGAGAAGATGAGGTTGTGTTGTTTGAAGAATTGAGAAACCAAAATGGAGGGTTATTTTTTATTTTTATTTTTATTTTTTACAGATGTCCATTGCTTAGAGTAGTTGAAGAAATAAGTTTATCTATCGCAAACGTTTGATAATCGTATGTACTGTTCATGCACATTTTCATTCTCAAAATGCCTTTATATTCAAGTTTTGGATTCCCACTTCACGTTTCCATTTCAGTCTTTTTCTTTCCCTCTTTCTCTCATTATTGTTTTCTCAAACTCTGACAGGACCTGCATTAGCCAAGTCCTGCCTGCAGGACTTAATCATCCTGATTAAATTCCTAAGCAGTCAACAACTACATAATTAACAGTTTCACAACCCAAATTCCTAAATGCCAGAAATTTTAATAGAAATTTCGGCAGAGTTTTGTCTGTATTTATAATATTTCCTAAATTATTTACATGTACATGCACGTCCAGACAATATTTCACAACAATCCAGTAATTTCTCAGAAATACGCCCATATGCATAATCTCCATAACATATATATTAAAATTGGATTACACAATATATCTCTAGCATATTACAGTTTGCTACTCAACTAACAAATAAACTTGCACAATCTAACTATGTCACTACTACCTCTAACTCGCTCCTCCTGCACTAACTAGCAACAGTAGCACGACTAATAATCCAAGAACTACCTGAAACATTATTAAGAATTTTTGGTGGGGTAAGTAATTGCATACTCAGTGAGTAGAAACTAAATAGGAAAATAATATTTTCTTCCATACATAACGTATATAGAAATTGGTTTGTGCATGCAATCTCTTTGGAAAGTAGTTCATCTTCCAAATTTCCAAAAATATTCATATATTTATATGTATATATATATTTAACATAATTAATATATTTGTTTATGTCAAAATGTCTTGAAATATAAAACAGCACACACAATCAATGCAACCAAATATATGAGCGATGTTCAGTGAAAAGCCACAGAACATATATATACGAACACATCATATATATATACCGGGTGAGTAAGCTAACTATTAAATCCTCAGTGAAAAGCCACAGACATATATGTGAACAAATCATCATATACCGAGCGGATAATAACCATTTCTGTGAAAATCATTGTCCATTCATATATTCACATATATATGTAATTCACAATCTCAGCTTGGCGGCATAAACCATCGCACAAATATAATTAATCTGGCGGTATAAACCATTGCCCAATCATTTGGCGGCATGAACCATCGCCCAAGTATATCCAATGTCAAACCTCCCTACCCGGCGGCATAATCGTAGCCCAAGTAGTCATCAACCTTGTTACACCCTACTCGGCGGCATACTCATCCCCCAAGTAGTCACCACATAGGTGCCATGCATTTATGAATTCACACAAAATAATCACATTCATAAATACTTACTTTAAATTCATAATTAAAGCATTCTTTTAAACATATAAATATGTATGTATTTATTCCAAAAGAAATAACAATGTAATATATATATATATATATATATCAATCTATATATATATATACTTGTAAAAATTATTTAATCACAAAATATATTTCTTAATCATATAACCTTTGAATATATTGCAAAACCATAAAATATATGTATATATTCATGCATTTACATATATATATATATATATATATATATATATATGTATTCCCACTCACAGAAACGCCTCGTTGACGTCTATCCATGGTTGGTTGCTCCTTGTCGTTCGACCGGAGTAATTCATTCCTCTAGTAATACAATAAAATAATATTACCAATTATTTCATTATCGTAATGTAAAATAAAACCCCATTTTATCACCTATTTTCATACTTATGCAATTTTTCCTCTAATAACATAGGTTTATTAATTATATTTATACCCAAATGATTTTTAAAGGTTAATACCTAAACTTTTATTCTTAATTTTTCATCGCAATTAATTTTCCAACTAAATTTATATCATCAACCACTTAAATTTTCCAATTAAAATTACTATCTCTCAACCAAATATAAAATCAACATTCACAATTCCTCTATATTTCTTAATTATAATTTATTATATTAATTACAATCACCATTCCTAATCTATCATCATAATTTCATCAAAACACATACCAAACCCTCACAAATTTCCCTAAATTTTTATTCTCCAACTCTATACTATAATGCTTATCATTATACAATGTAATTAAGCATAAGAAACATGATTTACCTTCAATTGGAGCCAAAATTTCACACTTTCTCTAGAAATCTGAAAATCCCCTTTGTATCATTTTTGTCAAATCTTTAACCTAGCTCACTAATCTTTAATTCTAACACTTGGATTTTGTAAAGGAGTGAGAAAGAAAACTTTTGGTACGAATATTCAAGCGAGAGGTGGCCGGAATCTCTCAAAATCCGGTGAGAAAGAAATTCGGCTAAATATCCAAAAATTCAAGCTTATGGTGGTTTTCAGTTAAAACAAACATCACCAAAGTGTTTAGAAGGCTCTAAAACATATGGGTAACCTATTTTTAAGCTAAATTTGAAAAAGGTTGAAGAGATTGAACTTGGTTTCTCTCAAAAAGCTTCGCCGGCCAACCATGGAGGAAAAGAAAAACTGCTCTGCGTGAGGAGGAAGAAGCTGGGCTTTAATTCAGATTTTTGCCCCAATTTTTCCAATTTTACCCTTCACTCAATAACACATAATTATTTAACTACAAGGGCAAAATGGTCATTTGGCAATTTCCATTATATTTTATTTTATTTTCTCATTTTTATTTACTTATTCAACATTCTTATTTATTTATTTATTTTTTTCACTTTTATTTTTCTTCTTAAACTAACTCTAATTAAATACACTAATTCACAAATTAAAATTCTAAATTTTTATTTACTTTAAATTAAATTTTAAAACTACCAATATTTATTTCACTAATAATTATTTTTCTTATACTAGCATTAGTGTAATTAATTATATTATTAAACATAATTAACTCTAATTACATTGTTAATCATTAATTAAGTTTTAGGATGTTACAAACTCTCTTTGATCTCTCACTCCATTTTTTTTCTCACTCTTCTTCCTTCTTCCCAATCTTAATAGAATATTTCTTTCCCAAAATTGAACCTGTAAAGTTAGCGTCAATGAATAAAATGATACCTCCATTCCAACTAAAGAGCTAATTTGTTTTTGGTTATGGCCTTTTATGGGT
Organism: Ochetophila trinervis; assembly: GCA_003254975.1. Taxonomy (NCBI): domain Eukaryota; kingdom Viridiplantae; phylum Streptophyta; class Magnoliopsida; order Rosales; family Rhamnaceae; genus Ochetophila; species Ochetophila trinervis. The sequence goes on from QANX01007563.1 coordinate 6,069, forward strand.
GATTGAAGATAATTAGGTAGAGAAGATGAGGTTGTGTTGTTTGAAGAATTAAGAAACCAAATTGGAGTTTTTTTTTTTATGGATGCCCACTGCTTGGAGTAGTTGAAGAAAGAAGTCTACCTGTTGCAAAACTTGATAATTTTTTTCATCTTTATTGTTCATGCACAATTTCATTCTCAAAATGCCCTTCTACAAATGAATTTTCTCTATTTTTGTGACTTTTTCACTTGGAAAAAATAAAACATAGAGAGAGGGAAAGAGAAAGAAGGAGAGGAATATGGGAAAGAGGTGGGTAGGGGTTACTAGGGCCCACAGAAGGGTCTACAGGATTACAGGTAAATTTTTTTTTTTTTTTTTTTTTTTGCTTTTTCATTTTAAGTAGCGGTGTGGAGTAGAAATGGGCAAAACAAAACCGGTCAGACAGAAATCGAATGAACCAAATTTGCAAGTTAGTTTTCGCGGCATATTTATGTCAGACTCGATATAGTTAAGTGAATATTTCAAAAAGACAAAAAAAAAAAAAAATCAGTTATATGGCTAGTTCATGGGAAATTTCTGCCGAATCAGACCAAATTGAACCGGCTACCATACCTCTTTTCAGATTATGCCATGTCACTCTTTATAATTTAATCATAGCCATTGATTTTTTAAATTTTCCAAAATACCCTCACTTTCTCCATAAATACAAAAGACCCTAATCATTTACCCTTGTTCATTCCCAGAGGCCTCCCTTTTTCTCTTGACTTTCCCTTATCTTCTCCACACTTCCACATATTGATCTTCCTACCAGCTACTTCATCTCCCTCATCATTCTTTATCTTCTTCCTATCTTATTCTCTCTATCTCTAACCCTAAAGCTTGAGTTGCTTTCCATGTTAGCCTCACTACGACCTCAAGTCATAAGCTTTGTTTTGTTTTTTTTGTTAGTTTTTTTCCTTTTCATTATCTCTCTCAGATCAAAACCGATTGACGAAAAATTGAAGCCAAATCGACCATTATCAATGCATTTTTTCATCGATTATACACAATGATCAGTTGGTTTTGGTTGGGCACTCAACCAAAACTGACAGTCTCGGTTTGGTACAAAAATCGGCCAGACCGAGTCCAGCCCACCCTTAGTGTGAAGGATACATATTTTTTTTCTTTTCTAGACAAAAAATGGGGACTCCAAAAATTGGTCATCATATTATAAAAAATTATTCAAATTTAGTGTGCTAACATATATCCCGTACAAAATTACTTCGTCAATTTTCTTTTTCTTTTTTGGAAGAAAAACAGAGACCCTAGAGGGAGGTCATCGGGTAATAAAAAAATTATTTTGGTACTTTATTTTCAAACTATATTTTGGAGATTTTTCTTTTGTTATATGAAATGTATGAAATGGGTTGTTCTCCATTATTTTACATTGTTGAAAAAACACTAAGTTATTGGTTCCTCAAGTTATGTTTTTGGGATAATATTCATGGGTTTGTTAATACAATGCTAGTTAACCATTAATGAAGAAAATTATGAGATATAAGACTGTTTAAGAAAGCATTGATGAATAAACAATTTTTTTTTGGTTACCAGGAAGAAATGATATGACAAGAAGAAAATGATATTTTACTAGGAAAAAATGATATGAGAAAAAGAGGAGAGAGAAATAAAGTCAAAAGATAAGGGAGATGGAGAAGAAAATAGAAATTTTATATTTTTTTACTTAAGGGTATAAAAGATAATTTGCCTATAATGAACAATAAACATGAGTAAAATTATCAAATTTTGCAACAATGGACTTCTTTCTTCAACTATTCCCAGTAGTGGACATTTGTACAAAAAACCCATCAAATTGGGTAGGCAAAGAAAACTCTTCCAAAGCCAGAAGAAGAATAAAAGCAAACCCAGAAGAGAAAGAAAACCTAGGAAAAATAATTTTTTTTTCTTTTTGTTTTACTTCTTATTGATTGTTGTTATTGGACATTCTTTTTAGCTTGTTTTCTGAAAGAAAAAAAAAAAGTTTGAAGTAGGTTAAAAATAAAATATAAAAGAGATGATTTATTCCTATCAGTTTAAATTTAAAAAAAAAATAATAATTCATGAACATTGTATCAAAGCTAAAAAGTCTGACAGTTATAAATTCAAAATTCAACAATTTCACCGAAAAATAAAAATATATTTAAAGATCAAAAAAGCTCAAAAGTAAAAATCCACTCAAACATGCCTAAAGTGTAAAAAATAAAATATAAAAAAGTTATAATTCACCTCAAGTCAGCTGAAGGAATTTCTTTTCTATATTGGTTAAAATATAGACAATTTGTATTCAAAAGTTTAAATATTTTTTTTCCCCTCTTTTTCGCTGCTTCAGTTTAGAATCATGCGTATAAGTATCGCCTGAACTAATATTAGTGCTGAATAAGAAGAAAATGATGGAGGAGAAAAAGGAAGAAGCAAGTGTTAAAGAAGAAGTAAACAAAGGGGATGAGGAAAATAAAGAAGCAAATGTTAGATTAACAAAATATATACACCAAAAGAAGAAAAAAAAAATATTTAAAATATTTAATTAATCATCAGGGGTAAAAATGTAATTCAAAGTTAACATGTATGAGAGAGGTTACCATCTTCAAAAGTAGAAGTACAGATGAATTTCCTGAAACACGAAGCATGTTTTTATAATTAGAAAAAACCTCTGATTAATCCTGTATAAAATGAATTTAATTATTTTAAAATTAACATTAATTACCAACTTCTTATAACAAACAATAACTTCTAATCCTATAAAATGGACTTGAAGCTAAAATTCATATAAATACTTCTAATTTATAACAGTCAATATCTTATGGTAAATACTAACAATCAACTTCTAAAACAAAACTAAAAACAACATTAACAATCAACTTTTGTTAGGAACAATCAATCTTATAACAAACTCAAAACTAACATAAACAATCAACTTCTTACAACAAATATTAACTTTAAATTTTATAAAACCAATTTAAAACTAACAATGATGGTCAAACTTTTAGTGTGAATATTAACTGTTGGCTTTATAAAACGAACATTAATTATCAACAATTAATATAGAACATTAAATGTCAATCTAAAATTAATAAATTTAAAACTAGGGATGTAAAAAAAGCTTTAAAACAATAACTCGATCAAATCCGTAGAAAAAAATTATGATAAACTAAAATTAAAGTCAACCTATCATAACATAGTTATGCATTAATTTAACCGTCAATTTTATAAAATAAATTTAAAACGAGCATTAATGGTCAACTTTTTATTACAAACATTAACTTCCAACATTTTAAAATGAGCTTAACAGTCAATGTGAACATTAACTTTCAGTTTCATACATTGCACTTAAAACTATCATTAATATAAAACTTCTCTAATGAACATTACCTGGCAACTATTTTTAAGAACATCATTAACAGTCAATATCTCACAATGACCTTATTAAACGGAAATTTTGTACGATGCAATCATATTTTACTATAAAATTTTGAAAAATATTACTATGTTATAGATAATATTATTCTATTATGGACAAATGTTATTATGTTATGTATTTTATAATGTCACTCCATTATGAACTAGTAATACTTATCCATAATAGAGTAACATTTGTTCATAATAGAGTAACATTATCCATAATAAAATATATTTTTTCAGAATTTTATATTTAAATCTCAAACAAAAAAGTTGCACTGTAGTCTTTTTCCTATTAAACGACTAGTAAAGATTAACCTAACATAATGAATATTACCTATCAAATCTTATAAACAATTTAAAACTAACATTAACAAGCTTATAATGAACATTAACTTAATTTGAATCTTATAAAATGAGCTTAATAGTTGATGTTTTATAACAAACATTAATTGGAAACCTTTACTAAACTAACATTAAAATCATTCAACAAAAAAAAAAAAAAATCAACCTATTCTAAGGGACATTAACTGTCAATCTTATAAAATAAATTTAAAATGAACGTAAACAATTAAAATTTTTAGTTTTTTTGCACCTATAGTCTTTTATCTTTAAGGTCCTTTACAGATTTAACATTTATGTTTATTTTTTAGTAGTATTGATCCCATATGTATGATAAAATTAGCATTCACTAGTCATTTTCATGATTCCGTTTGTATTATGTTAGTTTACCCCATGTGTAGGTCACATGCCACCAAGGGCAAACATGTCATTTTGAAGATTTTCTATCTCTTTTTCCACCCTCCCCTGCCCTCTGCATATAGGATAAATAAATCCTCTCTCTCATCTCTTCTTTCTCTCATCTCTCTCTCCATTCACAACCAAATAAAATTTGACTTAATGGGTTTCCAATTCCATTAAAGTCCAAATCGAAATCCAAAAAACCATTTAAAAAAATCAAAACAAATAGATTGAAAAATTATTTCTCCTCTCTTCACTCTCCCCTCTCTTCTCTCTCCATGAACATGGTCTAATTTTCTTCCGTAGCTTTTTTTCTTAAATGACAAATAATAATAATATATATATATAATATAAGCATTAAATAAAACAAGCACTCCGCTATTGTTTCCTTTGCATTCGTCTGGATCGTAATGCATTTGAATAACAAAAGCTAATATGAATATTAAATTTTCGCAATAAAATACAAAAATTATGGAAAATTACAAAACGGTGGTGCTTTGTCATGCTGTTTAGACTCGGAGTTGGCTCGAAACATTATTCTTTTACTGGGACCAATTGTGACCAAAACAAAGCAACATGGGTCTTTGATTGGGTTGCTAATTGTGAACAGAAAGAGAATAGAGGTGAGAGAGTGTTAAGAGAGGAGAGAAAGAGAGAGAAAGGAAAGATGGTTATGAACAGAGAAATAGGAGAAAGGTGAGAGGTGAGAGTGAGAGAACACGGGTGTGTTTCAATTTTTCTAAAATGACAAGGTTTGCCCTTGGCATGTGCATGTCACATAGAGTTCTTTAATGGAATTGAGATGGAAAATAGATAAGGATCATACAGTTCTAATTTTGTCAACATATGGGACCAATACTACCAAAAAACAAACATAAAGGCTAAGTTTGTAAAGTACTCTAAACATAAGTGACCACAAGTGCAAAAAAGCAAAATTTTAATAATGATCATTAATTTTCAATAATATAAAATGAGCTTAACAGTCAATTTCTTAAAATGAGCGTTAACTTCCAATATTATACATTGCATTTAAAACTATCATTAATATAAAAAATTTGTGACGACCATTAATTATTTACTTTTAAAGACAATCATTAACTGTCATTCTCTGATAACGACCTTATTAAACAACTATTAAAAATTAACCTATCATAAAGAATATTACTTATCAAACCTCAAAAATGAATTTAAAACTATCATTAACGATCAAAATCTTATCACAAACATTAATTTTCTCAATTTCTTTTAATGAACGTTAACTTCTAATATTATACATTGTATTTAAAACTATCGTTAATATAAAAAAATTGTGACAAACCTTAATTATTTACTTTTAAAGACGATCTTTAACTGTTATTCTCTAATAATGACCTTATTAAAAAACTATTAAAAATTAACCTATCATAAAGAATATTACCTATCAAATCTCAAAAATGAATTTAAAACTATCATTAACGATCAACATCTTATCACAAACATTAATTTTCAATCTTATAAAATGGTGTCGTTTTGCAGATGTGCTCATACGGTGTCTTTTTATGTTCTATTATTGAAACGGTGTGTTGAGTTGGCGTCGGTTAGTTTTTGAAGCTCTTCTAAGATCTTTCCATGTGGTGCATTCGTGATCATTGGATCTCACTTACGGTTATCTCATTTATATATTTTTGTTATCTCCTATGCCGCTTAGGATGTGTAATTCTAGGGTTTTATAATGAGAGAGTTTATGTGTGTTCTTTGTCTATGTGAGAGTTTTCAGAATGGTTTACTGTGTGCAATCCTTATTTTGTGTGTATTTAGAAGATTTCTGAAGTTCTATTTTGTGCAGAACGTTCTTAGGTTGTATTCATTCTAAAGTTTAATACACGATTATAGCATAGGCTTTATTGCTAGAGCACCATAGATATAGACATAGTTTACTCTGTTTGAACCACATAAATTGTTGTGTTCTTGTTCTTGATATATTATTTTCGGTCCAATGCCAATCTCTTTTATCTTAAATTAGATTATATTTATTAACATTTGGTATTAGAGCTTTTATGGTTCTTAGGAGTTTAGGCGTTCTATGTTGTCTTTCTTTGTTCATAAGTCTGGGATTTTTTCTTTTGATCTAAGAAGGCTCTGCATTGGAAATTTTGTAGGTTCGTAAAGATTGAAGGATTTTTCCCTTTCTTGTTTGTTTGTCTTTGATCTGTGCCGATTCTTATTTTTCTTGAAAATCTTAGTATAGATCCTAGGGCTTGTCTTCGTTTCTCTGAGATTACCTTTCGGATCATCGTCATTCTGGTAGAATATGTTGGTTTTCTACACTCTTAGAGATTCTTAGGATTTCCATTTTTGTTATAAAGAACCTCACAATCTTTTGAGTCTGGGTGACTTTTTTAATCTAGGAAAACCTAGAGTCCTTAAGGTGTTATTTAAGCCCTGCTTTTACCAATGACTGGAGGTCCTGGTTTTCTTCAGAGAACGAGAGTATTTAGATCAATTCCTTTAGGTTAATATGTTTTGTTTTCTTTTTCTTGAATAATTTGTTTATAATGTTGATTTTGTGTGATATATATTGTGTTATTATTTTTCTGTGTGATATATATATACTGTGTGTTTAATCTTTCCTGTTGAAAACTGAGTAATATTTTGCTGTGTGATATATCTCTTCTTTATTTCTTGTGATATACTATGTCTACTAAAGTGGAAGTGGAAATCTTTGATGGTAAGGGAGATTTTCTTCTCTAAAGAAGAAAAATGAAAGCAGTTTTGGTTCAGATGAAGGTTGCTAAGGCAATCGATGAATCTTACATTACTCAAACCGATGACACTAAAAAGGAAAAAATGGATGAAATTTCCTTTAGCACAATAATACTGCATCTGTCCGACAATGTACTTTGAAAAGTAAATGAGGTAAAATCTACTACTTATTTATGAACTAAACTAAAATTTCTCTTCTTGATTAAATCTTTACCTTACTGTATTCATCTGTTAGAAAAAAAAATTTAGTTTTAAAATGGACTCTAATAAAGACTTGGATTTTAATCTTGATGCTTATAATCGGCTTTTACTTAGTCTTACTGATTGTGGAGAAAATTTTTTCGAGGAACATCATTCTGTCATTTTAATCAACTCTCTACCTAAATATTTTAAAAATGTCAAAAATATAATTAAATATGGTAGAGATACTCTTACTTTAGATTTTGTTGTTAATGCTTTAAGGTCTTGTGAGTTAGAAGTTAAAGCTGAGGTTAAAAATGAGGGTTTATTCATTCGAGGAAGATCTTTTAACAGGAATAATGGTTTTAATAAGAATATGTTTAATTCAAGAAGCAATTCTAGGCAAAAAGTGTATAAGAATTCTAGTAACTATAATAACATGAGTAATAGTAATAATAGACTCTGCTATTACTATAAGAAACATGGACATTTGATTAAAAATTGCTATAAAAGAAAAAAAGATGAAAAAGATAAAAGACATAGTGAAAATGGTAACAATAAAAGTCTCTCTGGTGAATTATTTGTGGTTGCTTCTGATCATGTTTCTTGTGAAGTATTAATGGTCTATTCTATTATTATTGATTTAGAATGGGTCCTTGATTCTGGATGTTCTTTTCATATGTGCTCTGATAGTAATGTTTTCATGATTATTCAAAAATTACACTAGTAAAGTTTTGCTTGGGAATAACATATCTTTCGATATTGTTGGTACTTGTAGTATTAAACTCAGTTTGCGTGATGGGAAACACTGTTTCTTGTCTATAGTTGATGATTACTCTAGGAAGGTTTGGGTTAGCCTGTTAAGATCTGAGGATGAGGCCTTTGCTAAGTTTAAAGATTGGAAAACCTTTGTAGAAAACCAAGTTGGAAAGTCTGTTAAGGTTTTAAGAACTGACAATGGTTTAGAGTTTTGTAATAAGGTGTTTGATGAGTATTGCACCTCACACGGTATACTTAGGCATAGGACTGTTAAGCATACACCACAACAAAATGGTGTTGCTGAAATGATGAATAAGACTTTATTAGAAAATGTTAGGTGTATGCTTATTCCCTCTGGTCTTCCTTTTCTGTTTTGGGGTGAAACTATCATGTCTGCATCTTATTTAATAAATTTGTCTCTTTCCACTGCCTTAAATTTTAAGACTCTTGAACAAGTTTGGTCTAGAAAGGTTCTAGAATTCAGTAGACTTAGAGTGTTTGGACGTGTAGCTTATGCACACCAGTCTGAAGAAAAACTTGAACCTAGAAGCATAAAATATATTTTTATAGGTTACCCTCAGGGAGTGAAGGGCTATAGGCTGTGGGTTAAGGAAGGGGAAAGTTTTAAAGTTATTCTCAGTAGAGATGTCATTTTTAATGAAGATAAAATGCCCTATAAATAGAAAGATTAGAGTAAGTTTGAGTTAGAAAACCAGATCAGTCAACCTACTAGAGAGTTAGATTTATTTTATGAGGTGAAGAGTAATCGAGATAAACCCTTAGACAATATTGAGGATACTATAGAGTCTAATGAGTTAGAGAAATATACATATTTGCTTTTAGAAAGTGAATCTGATGATGGTATAGGTAGTGAAAAGGTTTCTAGTTCTAGTTCTAAGTAAGTTGCTACTCATGAGTATCTATTAACTAGAGATAGAGCTAAAGAAAAATTATTCCTAATAAGAGGTTAGCTTTTGCTGATTATTTAGCTTATGCTTTAGTCACTTTTCTAGATCTATTTAAGTGTGAGCCTAAGACATACATAGAAGCTATTCGGTCTAAATAGTCTAGGAATTAGAAAGAAGCTATGATAGAATAGATGAAGTCTCTTCATTTGAATAAAACCTGGGAACTTGTTAAACCTTCTAGTGATCACAGAATAGTTGAGTGTAAGTGGATTTACAAGGTTAAAGAATGTATGTCTAATTATGAACTTGTTGAGTTTAACGCTAGATTAGTGGCCAAAGAGTTTACTCAGGTTGAGGGTATTGACTACTATGAGATTTTCTCTCCTGTAGTCAAATACACTACTATTAGATCTGTCTTAGCTTTAGTCACTCAATTTGATTGGGAGCTAGAACATATGGGTGTTAAGTCTTATTTTCTTCATGGAGATCTAGAAGAAGTCATTTACATGAGTCAGCCAGAAGGGTTTAAGGTTAAGGAAAATAGGATTTAATTGGTTTGTTTGTTGAAAAAATATCTTTATGGTTTGAAACAGTCTCCAAGACAATGATATAAATGTTTTGACTCTTTTGTTGTTAAATCTGGTTTTATTAGAAGTCAATTTGATACTTGTTTGTACTTTAAAGATTTAATGACTGATTAAATTGTTTAAATAATTTTGTATGTGGATGATATATTATTAGCTAGTCCAAATCTTTCTGTTATTCGAGGTGTTAAGGAATTATTAAGGTCTGAATTTGATATGAAAGATCTTGGCTATGCTAGAAAGATCTTGGGCATTAGTATAGAGAGAAATATATCTAAATTCATGATGAAATTGTCTCAAACTTCTTATTTGAAAAAGATTGTGTCTAAATTTTCTATGGAGAGTGCTAAACCTATTAATGTTCCTTTAGGTTGTCATTTTAAATTGTCTTGTAATCAATGTCATGTTACTAAGTTTGAAAAATAAAATATGATTTATGTACCTATTGGTTTTGTAATGTATTCTATATTATGCACTAGATCTGATTTGGCTTTCTCTATTAGTGTTTTGAATAGATATATGTCCAATCTTGGTAGGGCTTACTGGGAAACTATGAAATGACTTATTAGATATTTAAAATGCACAGAGTTAGAGGGTCTAATTTATAAAAGGAGTAATGCTAGTGTTGAATTACTTGGATTTATGGATTTTGACTTTGCAGGAGATAAGGACAATAGAAATTTCATTTCTTCTTATATGTTCACTTTGTGCAATAGTTGTATAAGTTGGAAGTCTCATCTTTAATCTGCAGTAGCTTTGTCTACTATAGAGGTTGAACATATAGCAGCTACTGAGGCAGCTAAAGAAGCTGTGTGGTTAAAATGTTTGTTAGAAGAATTGAAGGTTTTAACTCATGAGGTAATGTTATATTTTAATAGTCAAAGTGCTATCAATTTATGCAAAAATCCTGTGTTTCATGAGAAATCTGAACATATTCAAGTTAGATATCATTTTATTAGGGATTTGATTGCTTAATATGTGTTTGGTCTTGATAAAATTCCTACTGATTTTAATCCTACTGATATGGGTACTAAGTTACTTCCTGTTAGTAAGTTTAACACTTGCAAAAGTTTCTTCCAAATTGGAGTTAACTAATTTTCTGTTTTATTTATTTATTGTGTTATGATGGTTAAGAGTTTATGTTATAATTTCTTAAGAACTTCTTAGTATTTTTAAGATTAGGTGGAGATTTGTTAAGTTTAATCCTAAATATACTTTACTTTTCTATTATTTCTTTGTCTCTATCCTAACTATGTTTTGCAGATGTGCTCATACAGTGTCGTTTTACATTCCATTATTGAAATGGTGTGTTGAGTTGGCGTCGGTTGGTTTCTAAAGCTCTTCTAAGATCTTTCCACGTGATGCATTCATGATCATTGGATCTCACTTAGGGTTTTTATCTTTTTCCTCTGTGTGAGAGTTTTCATAGTGGTATACTGTGTACAATCTTTATTTTGTGTGTATTTAGAAGATTTATGAAGTTCTACTTTGTGTAGAATGTTCTTAGGTTGTATTCCTTCTGAAGTTTAATATGAAATTATAGCATAAGCTTCGTTGCCGGAGCACTATGGATGTATGCAAAGTTTACTCTGTTCGAACCATGTAAATCGTTGTGTTCTTGTTCATGATCTATTCTTTTCGGTTCAGTGCCAATCTCTTTGATCTTAAATTGGATTATATTTCTTAACAAAAACTAACATTAACGATCAACTTCTTATAACGAATATTAACTTTCCATCTTATAATACGAGCTTATTAGCCAATTTTTTATAACAAACTTTAATTGCAAACCTATATTAAACTAATTTGTCAACCTATCATAATAGACATTAATTTAACTATCAATAAAATTAACTTAAAATAAATCGTTAATGGTCAACTTTTGATAAGGAACATTAACTTCCAATTTTATACATTGCACTTAAAAATATTATCAATATAAAATTTATATGACGAACATTAATTGTCAACTTTTTACGACGACCATTAACAGTCAATCTATGATAACGACTTTATTAAACCATTACTAAAGTTTCACCTATCATATCGAATATTATCTATCAAATCTTATAAACAAATTTAAAACTAGCATTAATGATCAACTTCTATTAACAAACATTAACTTTCAATCTTATAAAACGAGCTAAATAGTTAATTTTTTATAAGAAACATTAACTGTCAACTTTTATTAAACGAACATTAAAGGCAACTTATCATAACGGACATTAACTTAATAGTCAATATTATAAAATAAACTTAAAGGAATGTTTAATGGTCAACTTTTTATAACGAATATTAACTTCTAATATTATAAAATGAGCTTAATAATTAGTGTCTTATAACGAACATTAAAACTATAATTAATATAAAACTTTTATGATCAACATTAATTGTTAAATTTTTAAGACGACGATTTACAATCATTATCTTATAACAACCTTATTGAATGACCATTAAAGCTTAACCTATCGTAACAAAAATTATATATCAATGCTGATAAACAAATTTAAAATTAACTTTAACGATCAACTTTTTATAAGAACATTAACTTTCAATCTTATAAAACTAGCTTAAGTGTCCATTTCTTATAACGAACATTAATTACCAACATTGTTAATTAACATTAAAGATTACACCTATCATAACGAACATTAACTATGAATCTTATTAAAATAAACTAAAAACTAACATTAATCGGTCAATTTTTTATAATGAACATTATAAAATAACTTTAATAGTGAATGTCTTATAACGAACATTAACTTCCAATCTTATAAATTGAACTTAAAATTTTCATAACATAAAACTTCTATGATGAACATTAATTGTTAACTTTTAATATCATTATTAACCGTCAATCTCTATAACGAATATTAACCATGGATTTTTAATAGGAACTTAAAACTATCATCAACATTAATCATTTTCCTAAAAATGTATAACAAACATCATTTTTCAACCAAAAATAAATAAATAAACCTAACAATTATTTAAAAATCCAATGTGAAATAAACTATTAAGTCATACGTACAATTCTCATACTAGTAATCAACAACGAAAATGTTTTCAATATTCGGAATCATCCACCACTAAATTGAAACTTCTTTTTATTATCTTTAATAATCTTTGATTTATAATTTCAATTTCTTTTAAACAAAGAATATACTTAAATTAAAAAAAGAAAAAAGAAAAAAAAAAGCACGAGATAAGTTCATCCACAAGCAATGACGGTTAGTCAATTAAAGAGTCGAGTTGGTTAATATATTTGGGAGTGACATAAAGACAAAATCCAACCCACTAAATCCTGGCACCATTTGACATTTATCACAAAAGGGAAAGAGACTTAATGACAAAATGCAACAGTAGGAAGTTAGGGGGTAATATGGTCATTGCAACAGACTTTCTCCCTCTTCGACAGAGCTATTTTCCTAATTGGAAAATTTCACAGACAAGCCGCGAGCGCACTCTTATTAAATTACAACGAAATTTTGAATCCAGTCAAACCAGCAGTCAATTAGTTGAATTCTCACGATCTCCACCAATCCACTCCCCCACTCATACCGATCTCACGTAGAATCAACTTTACTCGATAAATCCTGAAATTCAAAAACCAACGCCAAAAGCTTTTCAAATGCCCGCCGTCGCTCTGTCCTCTCTCGCCCTATAAAAAGCCCCCTTTCAGAACGTCTCTTACTCACTCACTCTCTCTCCTATCTCTCTCTTCGTTCTCTGTTTTTGTCTAATCGTGCGCGCGCACACACACACAAACAACGCCAATGGCGTATGTTAGCCAGCTTCCCTGTGACGGAGATGGAGTTTGCATGCTCTGCAAGACGAAGCCTGTGGTGGAGGAAACGCTCACGTGCAAGACCTGCGACACTCCCTGGCACGCGAGCTGCCTTTCTTCCCCGCCGAAAACCCTAACGTCGACTCTGCAATGGGAGTGTCCCGACTGTTCCTCCATCGCCGGCGACCTTCCGGTGAAGTCCGCCGGAGCCACTTCCTCTGTTTCCGATGCGCTGGTGGCGGCGATTCGAGCGATCGAGTCCGATGGATCGCTGACTGAGCGGGAAAAGGCGCAAAAGAGGCAGGAGCTCTTGAGCGGGAAAGCTGTGGGGGAGGAGAAAAAGAAAGGAGCGCATTCGAAGGAGACGGATGTTTTGGATGTTCTTGGTGGTAGCCTCAATTGCTCCTTCTGTATGCAGCTACCGGAAAGACCTGTTACGGTTCGTGTTTCCGCTTTATACCTTTTTCATTTTCCTTTCGTTTCTTTGAAAAGTTTTTGATATATGTGTTTTATTGGTATGTTATGGTCTTGTTCTTTTTTTTTTTTGCCGATTTATTTATTTATTTTTGGTAACTATTGCCGATTTAGTTATGACTTCGTTCTGAAGGTTGTGTTTTTCTTGGCTGATTATGGATTTTTCAGTTTTTTAATGCATTTAATCTCGTTTTTCTAGTAGTTTTGAATCGGATTTTGAGTTTTTTCGTGTCCTTTTCTTTCGTCAGATTCCTCCTTCATTCGTTTGCTTGAAAAGTTTTTCGTTTATGCGTTTCTTTTTTTCTTGTTACCAAACAGAAAGCGTAGTCACGGTGTGATATTCCGTTCTCGCTCTTTTGCGAATGATTTAATAGGGGGTAGTTTTTATTATATGTATACAGTCGATTATTTTGCATCTAGTTTCCTTTTCAGTATATAGTCTAATGTATTTTTCTAATTTATAATAAATGCTAAAGCATATGAAAACATTAATACTAAGCTGATTTCCAATCTCTAATTTGTTTCAGTGTTTGTCCTTTTACTAAAATCACAGTAGGATTTATTTTTTTCTTATTTTGTTTGTTTCGTTTACTTGTTTTGCCCTTCTTCAGACTCCTTGTGGCCACAATTTCTGCCTAAAATGTTTCGAAAGATGGGTTAAGCAAGGGAAGCGTACTTGTGTAAAGTGTCGCAGTACAATTCCTGCCAGAATGGCGAGTCAGCCCCGCATTAACTCTGCACTTGTAGTTGCCATTCGTATGGCAAAGATGTCAAATTTAAATATGTCTGAAGGACCTATAAAGGTTTACCATTTTATGCACAACCAAAATAGGCCTGACAAAGCCTTCACTACAGAGCGGGCACAAAGGGGTGGAAAGTCAAATGCTGCTAGTGGGAAGATTTTTGTCACTACCGCACCTGATCATTTTGGACCAATTCCAGCAGAAAATGATCCAATAAGAAATCAAGGTGTGCTGGTTGGAGAATGCTGGGAGGATAGGCTAGAATGTCGGCAGTGGGGCGTGCACCTTCCTCATGTTTCTGGTATTGCAGGACAGTCCAAATACGGTGCACAATCAGTTACCCTTTCAGGAGGCTACCTAGATGATGAAGATCATGGAGAATGGTTCTTGTACACAGGGAGGTTTGTTGCTAAATCTGTGACCTTTGTTTAGGTCAATCTGTGACTATGATCTTAACAATTATTGCATTTCCTTTCTAATCTGAAACTTAATATGTCATTTTCTAAATTTGAATATCATTGACCATTACTGCCTGTTAGGCTATAGCTGATCTAAGATTAGTAAAATTTCTGGATTCTGGAAGTGAAGTGGAAAACTATATTGTGAGTGACAAATTGCTATTTGTTCCAGTCTTTCTGCCCTAAGCTCTAATTGTTTTAAGGTTCCCTTTGTATCTTTGCTCATTACAATTTGTTTGCACCGTATGATAATAGTTTGGGTATTGTACTTTGGTAGTTTGTGAACGTCATTTCTCCTCTTCGGTTTATATACCTATTTTGAAACTTCTGTAGGTGTTTTACTTGCATCCTTACATCCTTATCATATTTTTCATTTATTAAAGCACCGTTTGTTTCATGAATTATTTATCTTATGTGATGGTTTAGTTTGTTTCTGTTTCTATTGTCTCTGTGTTTTGATGGTGGCTTAATTATGTGAATATGGATGGCAGTGGTGGTAGAGATCTCAGTGGAAATAAGCGGACTAACAAGGATCAGTCATTTGACCAGAAGTTTGAGAGTTATAACAAATCTCTACAACTTAGTTGCCTGAAGGGCTATCCTGTACGAGTAATAAGGTAAAGTTCATTGTCAAACTCTCTCTTGCTTTTACTCTTTATAGTTTTAAGATTAGTTTTCTTTTCAATTTTCTGTCAGTTAGGCTGATGGATAATACGATTTATGATGTTTTCATCTGTTGATGTTTTATGGTTAATTAGTTACCCTATAAATGTTTTTTTGTTGAGACACAATTGAGAGAGTTTAAACAATCTCAATATGGGCTTTATTTCTGTGTTAAAATATAACCTTATCTATTTCGTTATTAAGCATGCTTTATTTCTTTCGATAAAAGGTCACATAAAGAGAAACGCTCTTCATATGCTCCAGAGATAGGGCTCCGGTATGATGGAGTTTATAGAATTGAAAAATGTTGGAGGAAGGTTGGAGTTCAAGTAAGTGGCTCTGCTGTTGCTATCTTATCAGTTGGAAGTGCCAATCTTGTTTGTTTTTTATTGAACATGTATATTTACAGTGTTTTACTGAAAATAGGGCTTCAGGATCTGCCGATATCTTTTTGTTAGATGTGACAATGAACCTGCTCCATGGACAAGGTTTGTTTAAGTAAAAGCTGTCTAATTTGCTTCTTCTCTTCATATCTCCCAATATAATTTCACCAATTTGAGCTACAGTGATGAACATGGGGATCGGCCTAGACCTTTACCTCCTATTCCAGAGCTGAAGAAGGCAACTGATCTATCAGAGAGGAAAGAAAGCCCATCTTGGGACTTTGATGTGAGTGATTTACCAATAATCTTAATGTTTCTGGTTAGTAGCATATGTCCTTTGTATGTTGTTTTTGGTCAGCTCAAGATTAACTTCTCTACAGAGTGTGTTATCAATATTTAAGAGTTAAATTGTTAAAAAAAAATTGTAACTATATTTTGAAGCTCTTGATAATCAGTGAACTTGTAAGATGAATATTATGCTGTGAGATCTGGAGTTGTCTTAAATGTATATTGAATTAGAAATGTATTTCTTTTTTAGGAAGAAGATGGTTGTTGGAAGTGGAAAAAACCTCCACCCCCCAGTAAGAAGAAATCAGTTGCACGAATGGATGATGAAAGTCAAAAGAGTTCTAGGAAGGCAGCAAGGAAAGCACAAAATATGAGTGTGAGAGAGAGGCTCTTAAAAGGTCTGTTTTGTTTGCATCATTTTTTCCACTTTAACTTCCACTCATAGATCTGTTTGTTGATTCTGCTTACTCTCACTTTAGATCTGCCTAGTTAGATTAGTATAAAATTAAAATTGTAAAGATCTGGTAGAAAGATTGGAAATGATGATCAAATCTACACAAAAAGGAAAATTGGAGTTAACTTCTATGGATGTTAGAGTTGTTAAAGACTTGAGTAATAAATTATTTAACACTTACAGATGGGTTGATAGATAATTAGCACATTTGTCCTATATAATGGTATCTTTACATTCACTTGGTATGTTTCCACATGTAGAATTCAGTTGCCTAATCTGCCGCGAGGTGATGACTCTTCCAGTAACAACACCTTGTGCTCATAACTTCTGTAAGTCGTGTTTAGAAGGAGCATTTGCTGGGAAAAGTTTTGTGAGAGAGAGAAGCAGAGGTGGACGTACTCTTCGGTCACAAAAGAATGTGATGAACTGTCCTTCTTGTCCAACTGATATCTCTGATTTTCTTCATAATCCTCAGGTTTGTCAAATGTTGGCTTGTTGTGAGAATATAGTTTCTCTTTGTTTTGCATAATATTGCTTGGAATATAGGTTAACAAATAAATGTAAATAAATGTAATTTGTTATATTTACCATGGATTTTGCTCTTGTTATTCTTTTGAATGAATATTTTCTTTGTTTTGCATAGTCTTTGCTTGTGGTAACTTATCGTGTTTTTGCTCGCGGCGTTGAGTCTGACAGGTTAATCGGGAGTTAATGAATGTGATTGAGTCACTGAAAAGTAAGGCTGCTGAAGAGAAGGCTGATGTAGAGAATGCTGCTGAAGAGAACGAGGATCCATCCAAAGAGTCAAGCGAAGAAGATGATGAAGAAGGAGAGGATGATGATTTTGAAGAAGAGATCAAAGATGAGGAAAACGATGATATTTCAAAGAGCAATGAAACTACTGAAGAAATGTGTAAAGAAACATGCATTGATGATGCCATGAAGATTCCCGAAACCAAATCCAAACCCACTAAGACTAACAAACGGAAGAAAGTTGATGTTGGCGATTGCTCTGTAGAGAATGGAAGGGATGAAAAGAAACCTGTGGGGAAGAATACTGATGGGTCAAATGCTGACTCCGAAGTTAACAAAGTTCCTCCCGGAACTACTCAAGGGGCCAATAAGAAGGCAGCTCCTGCTGCAAAACGCATGAAGAAAGCTGCTGCTGCTGGTCAAGGTGTTGGAGTGAAGACCAGAAGGGGCAGGAAAGCACATGCAGCCTCAGATGGAGATGATTCGCCATCGAGTCCTCTGCTTGTGCAATCCGATGGCACTGACTTTGAATGATTGATCATAGCGGTTGGACAGCCAGGTGAAAAACTGATTTCCTCTGATTATTGATTTTGTAGATTTTGGTGGGCGTTTTGGAGATGGTTTTTCGTACACAGTTGTTTCATTTTGAAAATGGAGCTCAGTATCGACACAGTTTATGTTATTCCTTCAACCATATAGTTTTTAGAGAGCTCCTTTGTAAACACAGTTTAGTTGCCAGTTTACAAGCTTTATTTTGTATCTGAATCAGAATATTTGGCAATTCCATCTGAAGAAAATCCAGATGGTAACGTTTTTAATGATTTTGAAGCTAATTTTCTTTATGTCATCTTCTCATTTTAATAAATTGATTAAGAGCATGAATTAATTTACATTATATTTTCTTTTCGAGGGAAATCCAATAGTGGATAAAAATTATCAATAATTATGTCGATGGTTCGATGAATAACAACATCCAAAAATTATATATTTTTTCTTGTGTGGCGTGAGGGGGGAATTCCAGTTTTAACTGGGAAGTTGCTGGCACTTGGCATAGAAGTCATTGACCAATAAAATGATTATTTTACAGTCAATTAATTAGAAAGTAACTTACAAATATAATTTCTTTGTAAATATTTATACTAATTTTATATTAGTGTCTGAAATTGTATAGAATGAATATTATGTTCATTTTTAGCATTAATTTGATAAGATCATCTGGGTTTTATAGTCCTTTCCCTTATAAGGGCTAGATTATAATTTAAGAGAAACGTGTTTAAAAAAATCAATTATTGACCTTAATTTAATTTAGTAGATACATTTAAAATAAAATGAATTCTGATAAGAAAAATATAGTATCGATTACCATCAAACAAATTATCATTGAAACTTGACGGGGAAAATAAAAGTTTTTCATAACAACGCATGATCCATAAGTATATATAAAATGTTTAATCCATAATACAAAAAAATAAATTAAAGCTATGTCAGGACCGCACTATCCAAGTCCTGTCTGCAGGACTTAATCACGCTGACTAAGTCCCTAAGCAGTCAACTACCATCATAATTACTAAATTCCACAACCAAACTCTTAAATGCCAGAAAATTCAATAGAAATTTCGGCAGAGTTTCGTCTGTTTTTGGAACATTCCCCAAATACATATAATTGCAATTCCTGCAAGAAAACACATTCCTATACATAATTCAATCTACCAGCACACATTTCCACACATAAACCACATCTCGGTAAATAATTTTAACAGTCAAATAAATACATATATTTTTCGCAACTGGACTCAGAATAAAGTCTGAGCTGCCTACATACCCTTATTAATAGGGATCAAGTTACTTGTAGTTCTTAAAATAATTTTGCATTTAACAATGAGAATGCAAATATATCACTCAATTTATTCAGGACATAAGTCCGGCACAGGTATAATCAATCATGCACAGACTTAGCAGTAAACCATCAATCCATCACAATATCTCATCATATAAAAATTATAACCAATTTCACATATTGCATAATCATTAGAATAATGAAACATTGATAGTACTTTAATCACTTTTAGTTTCAGCAAACTATATAAAAGAGTAATGGTTATGTATATGAAATATATCAGTGAAAAGCCACGGACGCATATATGGACTAATCATATATACCGGGCGTGTAATAACCATATATGAAGGACATTGCAGTGAAAAGCCACAGACATATATATACGAACACATCATATATATACCGAGCGGGTAAGCTAACCAAGAAAACCCCAGTGAAAAGCCACAAATCATATATGTGAACAAATCATCATATACCGAGCGGGTAATAACCATTTCTGTGAAAATCATTGTCCTTCCATATATTTAAAAACGTATTTATATATAATATCATAGCTTGGCGGCATAATCCATCGCCCAATAACTTGGCGGCATAAACCATCGCCCAAGTTACAACCTCCCTACTTGGCGGCATACTCATCGCCCAAGTAGTCACCAATCTTGTTACACCCTACTCGGCGGCATACTCATCGCCCAAGTAGTCACCACATAGGTGCCATGCATTTATGAATTCACAACATTTACTTTATGAATGTAAATCAAATAAAAGGAATTAAATGCTCAATTCAATTCTCACATTCACGATAATCATTTATCATAACTCCAAGCTTCATAAATTCATATCAATTTCATTTGCAAAATCACCAAATGAAAGAAAACAACCATATAATGCATTCAATACATTTCATAATGGTTCTCCTTAAATACGGAGTCCAATTACATTCACAATCAATAATATGAAATCCACAAAGCAATTCATCTTACCCAAAGTACACATCACAATCCAAATTACCTCTCATCGGCAACCAAGCACAATCTCAAGAACAGATCACTTTCACAGAATCCAAAATCAAATAATCCATAATTACAAACTCATAAACATGAATACCATGCCAAATATTCAACATCTAATCCCCCACATGCAACATAACTTTAAATGCACAATTAATCCTTATCATTTCATCAACAAAACATAATCATTCCAATACCATCAATTCCATATTTATTCCAAATAAATATGGAATCCAATTACAATCACAATCTTATTTCCAAGCCAATTTCTATTTTTGTATTCATACTAATACAACTAATATATTCTCAACTTAGTATTATTCAAAACATCAAATGCATACTTAACCTCAATAACTAAATATGAATATGTATATATATATATAACACCCAAATATTTTGTTGCTTCAAAAACAAAAGTAAATATAAACTATATTCGAAATCTAATTTGCTTACCATAATTTACACACATACGGACATTTATACATTCATATACATTCATATATATATATATATATATTCATGTTACATTCTTCATGGATAACTCAACTACATGATGGCTTTAAATACACCAACCATGAATGCTCTAAATTTATGAAATTTAATATTGAAATTAACTTCCTGCTTCATAAATTATCATAAATGTTATGTAATGACATTCTAATTTTCACCAATAATCCAAATCTAGCTCAATTTAAGCAAACTTGCACATACTCATCAATAATATGCAAATTATATATCAAAATAAAGCTTGAGGAATGGGTAAAACAATGATCAACTTATCTTGCCCAATTGCCGCCGGTGATGGCCGGAAAATGGCCGGAAAAGTCGCGGCTTAAATTTCTCTCGGTTCCTTCATATTTCTCGGCGATTCAGAGGGTTTCACGGCCAAATTTCAGGTCGGGAAGGAAGCATGAGGCATGGGCATTCTTTCCCCGGTGGTGGACGATCTCGCCGTCGCCGGATGTGGTTGGATTTCCGGTGAGAAGCTTTGGCTGCGTGGGTACGGTATGGGGCACGGTTCTGGTCGGGGAAGAGGGGAGAGGCAAGAGGAAACTGGGGCTTCCTTTCCAAGTGGGATGCCAGCTTGCCGTCGCCGGAAAATGGAGAAATTTCTGTTGGAAGGTCCGGCGGCACAGTAACGAGAGAGGGAAAGCTGTTGTCGGCAGAGGGAAGGGGAAGGGTCGTGCGTGTAGTGGGAGAGGAGAGCCGAATTTTTATTAAATGAACTTATTTAGTAAAATACCAAAATGCCCTTGAATTTCATTTGGCCACAACTCTTAAACCGTAACTCAGAATCAAACTTACTACTAGTCTACAAACTCGTATCGACGAGCTCTATGCTACGATACTAAGTTCAAAGCTTAAACTTGTCAACAATAAAAGTCAACTCTGATCCCATTTATGGTCAAACTTGACCAAATTTGAATATTTTAATATTTTTGAAAAACGGGATGTTACAGTGTGTGTGTGTGGAGTTATGATCTCTTGAGAACATATTCTCAACATAAAATGGAGCTTGCCGATGTGTCAAATGCTAGTGATGTCCCTTTAAATATTAATCTAAAAATTTATAAGGGATCATACGTTAACTCTTTGTAGAGTGACAATTCATGTTAACATCAATTTATTTATTTCAAGTTATTAATTATGTCATGATTTTTCAATCTAATCTACAAATGTTTAATATTTTTGTTAAACAGTTGACATATTTAGCTGATTTAATAATTTTTTATATTTATTTTAACAAAATAAAAT
>QANX01007565.1:0-21135 GCA_003254975.1 Ochetophila trinervis
AAAATATCATTGGTTAATTGCTCTTTAATAGTGGATAGTTGTATTTTAGATTCTCAAATTTAAAGTTGTAATTTAGGATTTCCAGTTTTATAATTTGTTTCATTCTGGTCCAATTGAATTTTTAACTAATGATAGTTAAGGTATTTGTCCCACTTCAACATTATTAAAATGAAGTTTGGTCCATTTTTTTGCAACTTAGGCTTTTTGTTTTATAAAATTGTTGTGGCGATTTTTCGTCTTGGGCCGGGCTCCTCGGGTACCTGCAAAACGGAGCCAAACCGATTAGAGGGGCGCCGGCGTGGTGGCCGGCGTTTCTCCTCCGATGCTTAAGTCAGTGCTCATCTTTTTGTTTATCAGCCAAAAACAATAAAAATGACCTAAAAATGGTTAAAAAAGGGTCAAAAGGGGGGTCAAATTTTGAGGAGAAAATGTAGGAAAGGTTTTTTGGAAAGTTGAGGTAGCTGGGTGGCCGAAAATCCAGAGAGAGGTCCCAATGAAGGGGGCTGTCCGGTTTTGTAAGGTGAGAGAGATGATGAATAGTAGTTTTTGCTTTATTAGGTGGTGTAATCATTACATGGAAAGGTCAAAATCTTCTCCATTTCCCTAAATGCATGGTCTTGAGGTCTCCAAATCCACCAACCCCATGGCAGCCGAATTTTGGGGAAAGGAGAGGGAGAGGATGGTGAGGGTGATGGGAGTTGGTGATGTCTAGTGCTACGTGCGGCTCCAAAATTTAATTCCCCCTTTTGCCCATTTATTCTTTACCTCATAATTTACACATGGAGGGTCTGGATCAATTCACCAAAGGCCTGATGTCCCATATGGGAGACAAGTGTCTCTACCCAAATTCATGGGCTTAGGATATCTTGTGGGCTTAAGTGGCCTACCACTTTGTTGGGTATTTAATTTTCTACCCATAATTACTAGGTATTGGGCCCAACTAGTGGGTGAAAATACACACAACAATAGCCCCCAAATTGATCCAATTTGAAAATTGAATCAATTTCAAGGATGAAATATACCTGTTGGGCGCGAATACCGAGATCCTGGGGTTTAAATTTCGGAATAATTGATTTTTGATTTTTGATTTTTGATTTTTGATTTTTTTTTTTTTGAAAATTGGCGCCGCAGCCTTTTCTGCGAAGGACGGGACGTGCAGTTAATGCACTCCCCACGTCTCGCACGCCTTCCCCCTTTCTGCGCGCCAGTCACGTCTGCACGCTCCACGCCTCTCTCTTCCTCTTCTTCCTTTCCTTCTTCTCGTTTCTTCTTCTGAACCGAAAGCTCTCCCTGGTTCTCTTCCTGCTAACACGACAGAGAGAAACGCGTGTGTCATCTCCTCAAGTCGCCCGTTAACTAAGGCCGTTCCTTTTCTGCCTCGCTCAGTTCTGTCGGCAGTGCCTCCTTCCCTTTCGATAAATCGACGGTAAGTCCCGGTTGCCCTCCCTGACTATGATTTCGGTCATTCCTTTGGTTGCTTTGACCGCTTGTCCGCTGGTTCACCTTACTGACCCCTCATTATTTTCTCAGTTTTGTTAGGGCTTTTGGTCGGGAGAGAAACTCCTCTTCGTCACGCCTTGCCGTTCCCCCGAGTTCGCCAGAGATCTAAAGGTATGGAGCCTTTCCCTCTCTGTTTCGCCCCCGTTCAGGGCTTTTGTATTGCTTTATTCTTCATTTTTGCTGCGTGTTGCTGCCTGGTAGAATTTTTAGGTGTATTGCTTTGCGTAGAAATAGGGGGCCTAGGTTAGGATCCTGGACGTTGTGGCCTGAAACCAGGGGGCCATACCGTGGCTCGTCGCTTAGGCGGAGGCTACGTGCCCAGGTGTTGGCCCGGCCTTAGGTAGAAACTGAGGGTAAAATACACAGAACTGGGATTGAAGCTCCGAACTTGGGTGGAAGCTAAGGAACCGAGGCTAGAACTCGGGGCCTGGGTGGAGACCAAAGCGCCGAGGCTGAAACTCAGAACCTGGGTGGGGGTCAAGGCATGACCGAGGCTGAAACTCAGAACCTGGGTGGAGGCCAAGGCACCGAGGCTGAAACTCGGGACCTGGGTGGAGGCCGAGGCACAGAGGCTGAGACTCGGAACCTGGGTGGAGACCAAGGCACCGAGGCTGAGACTAGGGACCTGGGTGGGGGTCAAGGCACCGAGGCTGAGACTAGGGACCTGGGTGGAGGCCAAGGCACCGAGGCTGAAACTCGGAACCTGGGTGGAGGCTAAAGCACCGAGGCCGAAACTCGGGACCTAGGTGGAGGCCAAGGCACCGAGGCTGAAACTCGGGACCTGGGTGGAGGCCAAGGCACCGAGGCTGAGGCTCGGGACCTGGGTGGCGGCTAAGGCACCGAGGCCGAAACTTGGGACCTGGGTGGAGGCCAAGGCACCGAGGCTGAAACTCGAGACCTGGGTGGAGACCAAGGCACCGAGGCTGAGACTCAGGACCTGGGTGGAGGCCAAGGCACCGAGGCTGAAACTCGGAACCTGGGTGGAGGCCAAGGCACCGAGGCTGAGGCTCGGGACCTGGGTGGCGGCTAAGGCACCGAGGCCGAAACTCGGGACCTAGGTGGAGGCCAAGGCACCGAGGCTGAAACTCGGGACCTGGGTGGAGGTCAAAGCGCCGAGGCTGAAGTTGGGGTCGAAACCTGCGCTTTTAGGCATAGTGCGGCGAGGTTTGGTGGGCTTCAAAGTGCTGGCCCACGGTTCACGTACCTTAGGATCCTCGGCGATCCGCTCCCTCTCGCCCAGGGGATGGCCATCCTGACAGTCGAGCTGCTTCTTTGTTTCAGATGTCTCGCCCTTCACCGAGCGGTGGCGGTGATAACTGAAGTCGCCCCTTATTTAGCCAGCCCTTAAGTTTCCAAACCCTCATTGATCCTGTGCCAAGGCCCTTCAGGCCTAACATTTTTGACGAGCCACCATACTCGTACCTGAGGGCTGTCAACGTTTCGCAGATGGTGGACATCTCTGACTCCTCGGACTCCGAATCCAGTGCTAACTCTGGGGCGGAGGGGCGCGCGGGTTCCTCTGCGGCTGCGGCCGAAGTGGCTGGGCCCTCGGCGGCAGCTGGGGCGGCCGAGTCTTCTCAGGAGGCAGAGGAGGTGAGGGTTCCCGAGGGAACCTGGAGTTACGATGAGGTCGAGTCTAAACTCACACAGGTCAACCTGGACCAGCTGAAGCTGGATTACTCGGTGCCCGATGAGATCACATTCCGGGTGCCTGGGAGCGATGAGCGGCCCAGCTGTCCTCCCTCTGGCGAGATCTCCATGAACCGGTGGTTTTTTAAATGCGGGCTGAGGCTGCCGCTCCCGCTCTTTGTCCGGCGCCTTCTCCGCGATGTCCAGCTGGCACCCCTTCAGCTCAATCCCAATGCGTGGAAGGGGATTTACTGCTGTTTCGTGCTTTGGCAATAGCAATTTGGCATCGACTCCACCCCTTCCGAGATACAGGCGTGCTTTGAAATTAGGTCAGTCGCCAACAAAGTTGGTTCCTTCTGTTACTACCCCCGGCGCAGGAAGTTTTTGGCGAAACCTCCTGAAGTCTCAAAATGGCAACGGGAGTGGTTCTTTGACGGCGGGGACTGGGAAGACGGGAGTGAGCCCGTGACTCCCCGTAGGTTTTGCGGGAATAATCATAAGTGGAGTCCATCCTTCCCTTCCATGGACGAGTCTAGTAGGTTTAGGGTTAATCACATCCTGGACCTTGAGCTACTCGAGAGGGATTCCACCACTCTTTTAAAGGAGGCTAGGCTGGCTGGCGGTAGCGCTCGGCTGCTTTTACCTTGCTTTTAATTTGCTTTGTTTATTTAAGTGTCTGATTTCCGGATTGCTTTTTTGGCGCAGTGATGTTGTCAGGTGTTGGGTTTAAGCGGGCTCTGCCTGGACGTCCTGACAGAAGCCGGGCGGCGAAGTCGGTGAAGGCCAGTTCCGGGCAGTTTGTCCGAGCCTCAGCTGCTGCTGTGGAGAGTTCGGTTCTGCCCCCTTTGCCTTCCAGGAGCGCCTCCTCCAAGGATCCTAAGGGAGGCGTTAGCTCTCCTCAACCGAGGGGAAGCGGGGACCAAACGCCTGCTTCCAGGAGCGGTGTATGCCCTTCCAAGGGTAAGAGGGATTCTTCTCCAAAGGGGAGCCGAGGGGAGAGGAGCAGATCACCTGGTCGCGTAGGTGAATTTGTGAACTTTCTGTCGAAGGATGTCCTCCCAGCTGAGGATAGGTGGCTTTCTGGGATCTCCGATTCGTCACTCCCAGCTGAGGCCTCCCGTTTAGTCAGCTTGGTGAGAATTTGTATTTTTGGGCTCTTTGGGATTTTGACCTCTTTTGTTATTTACTTGTGTGTTTTTCTTTGCTGCGCAGGGGGCCTTCATGGTTTTCAAGCTCCAGGAGCAGATCGCCCGACATAAGGAAATATCTGCGACTGCCGTCATTGACTTAAAGGAGTCTCAAAAGGAGATGGAGGAGGCTAAAGGACGCATGGCCGAGCTTGAGCTCCTAGTGACGAAGAAGGACCTGGAGGTCAGCCAGAAAGAAGGCGACCTTAAGCTGAAGGAGGCCGAGCTGAAGCTTAGCGATGCAGAGATAAGGAAAAAAGACCAGCTTCTTATCGCATCCACTGCGCGGCTTAAAGAGCAGGTCAAAGAATCGGAGGGGCTGAAAGCCGAGCTTGAGGAGGCAAAGAGGAACCTCCAGCTGAAGGACGATGAGATCACAAGGCTGTACGATGAGGCCGAGGGTCAGTTTGATGCGGGTGCTGACTCTGCGGTCACGTTTATCAAGTCTAAGTTTCTGGATCTCGATTTCAGCCTTCTGGATCAGCCTGGGGATCCAGCTTCGTCCCTGCTGCTTCGACTGGTCCATCCGTTCCTCCCTCGGAGCCATCTTCCTCTGGCCCTGCTACAACTTCGGGCTCTCCTCCGGTTGCGTGACCGTCAGTAGCTTCCGTCTCTCTTGTCCAGCTTATCTCTTGTAGTTAAAGTTATGGTTTTTTTTTTGGCTTGTAATTAAAGACAATTCCTGGCTAGTTGATGCCAGAGCTAACTCCCGTGTAACCCTTTCCGCAATGAAATTGAAAAGAGCCTTCGTGCCTCTGATGTGTATTTATTTATGCTTGCATTCCTATAGCACTTAGTGCCTCTGTAGCCCCCTACTCTTCCCTGTTTGTCGGTAGAAAAACTGGGGAGAGTTATCGTATTCGTTGGTTACTTTTGAGTCTGCCTGGTCTCGCGGTTATCTTTGCCTTTAACTTTTAAAGGTTTGGCCCCTTGACTATTCTAGCTGTCAGCTCCCGGGGAGCCTTTTGCTTCTGGGGGTTCAGCCCCCTGGCTGTTTTAGCCTGCAGCCCCTGGTCGATCCGAGCCCAGCTCGAGGGGCCTTTAGCCTCTAGGGGTTCAGTCCCCTGGCCATTCTAGCTGTCAGCTCCCGGTCGATCTGAGCCCAGCTCGGGGAGCCTTTTGCTTCTGGGGGTTCAGCCCTCTGGCTGTTTTAGCCTGCGGCCCCTGGTCGATCCGAGCCCAGCTCGGGGGGCCTTTAGCCTCTGGGGGTTCAGTCCCCTGGCCATTCTAGCTGTCAGCTCCCGGTTGATCCGAGCCCAGCTCAGGGAGCCTTTTGCTTCTGGGGGTTCAGCCCCCTGGCTGTTTTAGCCTGCGCCCTGGTCGATCCGAGCCCAGCTCGGGGGGCCTTTAGCCTCTGGGGGTTCAGTCCCCTGGCCATTCTAGCTGTCAGCTCCCGGTCGATCCTAGCCCAGCTCGGGGAGTCTTTTGATTCTGGGGGTTCAGCCCCCTGGCTGTTTTAGCCTGCGGCCCCTGGTCGATCCGAGCCCAGCTCGGGGGGCCCTTAGCCTTTGGGGGTTCAGCCCCCTGGCTATTCTGGCCTGAATTTTTGTAAGCAAAAAATTGCATTTTTTTTTTTAAAGGAAAATAACATTTTATTGATAACAACATCGTGTTGTACAAACTGAACATGAAAAGTTACATAAGTTACTGAAAATAAATCTTCAGATGTTCTGCATTCCATGGGTGGGCGAGAATCTTTCCATCTTCTCCTTCCAATTGATAGGTTCCGGGTCGGATCACTCTTCTCACCTGGTATGGGCCTTCCCAGGTCGGGCCTATAGCTCCCGTTCCATGTTCTTTAGTGTTTAGTGTGACCTTTCTCAGGACTAGATCACCGGGCCGAAAAGTTCTCTGTTTTACTTTAGAATTGTAGTACCTAGCTGACTGTTGCTGATAGGCCGCTGCGCGTACTTGAGCTAGATCCCTTATTTCTTCTATCAGGTCCAGGTTAAGCCTCATTTGCTCCTCATTCTCTTCTAACTGGAAGTGTTCAGTTTTGAAGTTCGGTATTCCTATCTCGACTGGAATGACTGCTTCAGCTCCGAAGGCTAGCGAAAAAGGAGTTTCTCTTGTTCCTGTTCTTGGAGTTGTCCTGTAGGCCCACAAAATTTCAAGGAGCTTTTCTGCCCAAGCCCCCTTGTGCTTGTCTAACCTGGTCTTCAAATTCAACTTAATTATCTTGTTTGAGGCCTCGACTTGGCCATTAGCCTGGGGGTGAAATGGTGAAGAGAAAGCTGCCTTGATCCCCAAACTTGAGCACATGTCTCTGTAACTTTTGTTGTCGAATTGTTTCCCATTGTCGGTGACGATGGTGTGGGGTATCCCGAAGCGGCAGATGATGGATTTCCAAATGAAGCTTGACGTTTTAGCTTCAGTGATAGTTGACAGGGGCTCAGCTTCCACCCACTTAGTAAAGTAGTCGATTGCCACTATAGCGAACTTCGCCTGGCCGCGTCCTGTTGGGAGAGGTCCAATGAGGTCGACTCCCCATTGAGCGAATGGCCACGGGCTCCTAATGGAGGTGAGCTGCTCCGGCGGTTTCTTCTGGACCTTTGCAAACCTTTGACAAGGGTCGCATTTCTTCACGAATTTCTTCGCATCTTCCTGCATGGTCGGCCAATAATAGCCCTGGCGGACTATTTTATGTGCTAACGACCTTCCTCCTGAGTGGTTCCCACAAACTCCTTCGTGGACTTCCTTCAGGACATAGTCCGCCTCCTCTTCTCCTAGGCATCTCAAGTAGGGTAGTGAGAAGCCTCTTTTGTACAGTATTCCGCTGATGAGGGTATACTGTGGGACTTTGTACCTGAGTTTCCGAGCTTCCAGTTTGTCCTCGGGTAGTATGCCATCCGTCAAAAATCTGATTATTGGGTCTCTCCATCCTGGCTTCTCCTCCACTGGGTTCACCTCCAGCGTCTTGCCTGAGATGCTGGGCTGTGTCAGTGTTTCGATGGGAATTGTGCGCACCAGCTCCTACTCGGTGGCTGATGCTAGCTTGGCAAGCTAGTCAGCATTTGAGTTTTCGGCCCTTGGAATTTGTGTGATATGGTGTTCTTCCAAATCTTTTAACAACTCCTTGACTACCTTCAGATAGCTGACCATGCTTGCCCCCTTGGCCTGGTATTCTGATTTGACTTGCCTTACCACCAGCTGCGAGTCGCTGTAGCTGTGTACCCTCTTAGCCCCCAGTGACCGCGCCATTTTGAGCCCCGCGATTAGTGCCTCGTATTCTGCCTCATTGTTAGATGCCTTAAATCCAAGTCTAAGTGCATACTCAAGCTTCACATGGTCTGGAGCTGGAGTGGTTAGGATGAAACCTGCCCCGCTTCCGTGCTCATTGGATGACCCGTCAGTATGCAAGGTCCATAATGGGGCCGGGTGTGTGTCACTTGCCTTTCCGGGGTCACTTGGGACGATGATCTCTCATTCTTCTGAGGTGGTAAACTCGACAATGAAGTCAGCCACTGCCTGTGCTTTTATCGCCGTGCGGGGCTTATACAATATCTCATACTGTCCCAGCTCAATGGACCACTTGATCAATCTCCCGGACGTCTCTGGCTTCTGTAGCACTTGCCTGAGGGGGTAGCTGGTGGGCACGGTGATCGAATGTGCCTGAAAATATGGTTTCAGCTTCCTTGAGGACATAACCAAGGCTAAGGCTAACTTCTCTATGCTGGGGTACTTAGTCTCTGCTTGCACCATGGCTTTACTAACATAGTAGATCGGCAGCTGAGCCGTTCCTTCTTCTCGTATGAGGGCGGAGCTCACTGCTGTCTTCGACACAGCCAAGTAGAGGAGCAACGTTTCTCCACAAATCGGCTTGGAGAGCAATGGTGAAGTGCTCAGGTATTTCTTGAGCTGAGAAAAAGCCGCCTCACATTCCTCAGTCCACACGAAGTCCTTAGCTCCTCTAAGGATTTTGAAGAATGGTACGCATTTGTCCGTGGCCCTTGAGACGAACCGGTTAAGAGCTGCCACCTTTCCCGTGAGTCTTTGAACCTCCTTCACCTTCCGGGGTGACGCCATCTCCATGATCGCCTTTATTTTATCCGGGTTGGCTTCGATTCCATGTTGGTTCACCATGAAACCTAAGAATTTCCCAGAGGCTACTCCAAAAGCACATTTAGCGGGGTTAAGCATCATTTTATGTTTCCTCAAGACATTAAACATTTCACTTAGGTGATCCAGATGCTTGCTCGCCTTGCTACTCTTCACCAGCATATCGTCCACGTACACCTCCATTGTCTTTCCAATCTGGTCAGCAAGCATTTTGTTAACCAGCCTCTGGTAGGTGGCTCCAGCGTTCTTGAGCCCGAAAGGCATCACCTTATAGTAGTATAGCCCGAGGTTGGTGATGAAGGCGGTCTTCTCCTGATCGTCAGAGTGCATTCCAATCTGGTTGTACCCAGAGAAGGCGTCGCAGAAGCTATATAGCTCACTACCCGCAGTGGAGTCTACCAGCTGGTCAATCTTGGGTAGCGGGAAGCTGTCCTTGGGGCATGCTTTGTTCAGGTCCGTGAAGTCTACACACACCCGCCAATCTCCATTGCTCTTCTTCACCAACACCACATTGGCCAGCCAGGTGGGGTATGTTACTTCTCTGATGAACCCCGCCTTCAGGAGCTTGTCTACTTTAGTCTTGATCGCTTCATATCTCTCAGGGTTAAAGGCTCTCCTCTTCTGCTTCACTGGCCTGAAGCTAGGGTCCACGTTTGGCCTGTGCACCATAACTTTCGCGTTTATTCCGGGCATGTCTTCATGGGACCATGCAAACACATCCGAATTGGTCCTTAAAAAATCTGATAGCTCCTCTTTCAGCTCGGGGGAGAGCATTGTACCGACTCTCGTGGTTCTCTCGGGGTTGTTTGGATCTATCTGGATGTTGGCAAGCTCCTCTACTGGCTCTCCTCTGAACATCTCTCGCCTCCTATCGTCCAGCTTCTCTTCGGGAAGTTCTTCCTTGGCCGTCTGGATCTCCGTCATTAGTGAGTCTTCAGCCGTCGTCTTTGGATCTGCCTTAGTTGCCTATGAAACGTTCTCTCCGTTAGCTTCGGGTGTCGTTGGCGAAGTGAATGCTTCAAGATGCGGCTCAGAGCATTTCTGCCCGGAGGGTGGTCCGTGTTTCCGCAGATTTTCTTGTGGTGTTAGGTTCCGAGCTGGCCCGGAACATTCTTGTTCAGGGGTTGATGCTGGCTCAGAACATTTCTGCTCGAAGGGTTCAGCACGGATCAGGTAGTTGAGGCTTTCATGACGCAGCTCGGGGCGATTCTGCCCGGAGGTGGAGAAGATGGGCAGCGCCTCGGCGTGGGTGTCCTTTTCCCTAAGAGCCGTGGCATAGCATTGCCTGGACTCGTACTGATCTCCTCGTACCACTCCGACACCTCCTCCTTCTGTTGGAAACTTTATCATGAGGTGGTAGGTCGAGGTTGCTACCCTCAAAACATTGAGGGCGGGTCTTCCCAGAATGGCGTTATATGCTGACGCCGACTTTATCACCAAGAAATTTATTAGGACAGTGGACCTGTTTGGGATTTCCCCCACAGTGAGAGGCAGCTCGACGGAACCCTCGGGGAGAATCGTTTCTCCAATGAACCCCATCAGTGGCATCCGCACAGGTTTGAGGACTTCTCTCTTCAGCCCCATTGCGTCGAAAGCAGGTGTGTACAGAATATTGGCAGAGCTTCCGTTGTCGATTAACATCCGATACACTCGGTGATTGGCAACCTGGGCTGTTATCACTATAGTGTCGTCATGTGGGTGCTGTACTCTTGCGGCTTCTTCGTCTGTGAACGTTATAGAAAAGCTCTCTCTGCAGGTTGCCTTCATTGGTCTGAAGGTGCAATTCACCTCATGATGCATATCTAGGCATTTGGCGCCTCTCGCGTATGCTTTGCGTGACCGGTTGGATTCACCTCCGACCCCTGGTCCACCCATGATCGTCCTCACACTTCCGAGTATATTATCTGGGTGCAGCGGAGGTGATGGTGCTTCTCTCCTTCCAGCATCTTCCCGCCTTGGGGGAGGTGGGGCGCTAGGCTCGGCAGTTTTTGCTAAGAACTCCTTCAGCTGCCCTCTTTGGATGAGGGCTTCAATTTGGTTCTTCAGCTCCGTGCACTCCTCCGTAGTGTGCCCATAGTCCCTGTGGTATCTGCAGTACTTGTTATTATTTCTGAATTTGAATGGGGTCCTCATTGGGAAAGGTTTCTTCAGCAGGTTGTTTCCTTCAATTTGCATTAACACCTCCGAGCGAGTTGTGTTGAGGGGGTGAACCTCTCGAACATGCTCTTGGGTGGCCGGGGTGCTAGGTTCACTTCTTCGTAACTTCTCTTGTTGTTACGAGGCGGGGTACTTCTCTGATTTTTTCTAACTTCAGGTCTCCCGCTTCCCCCGCTTCGGTTCAGGTTTCTCTTGCATTGAATGATCTCTTCAGCGGAGATGTGTTTGTAAGCTTCGGCCAACATCTCCGAGAATGTTCGTGGTGGGTTCTTAGCTATCGTCCTAATGAAGTCCTCATCGCGGACTCCATCCTGCATAGCTTGCATCGCCCGGTCGTCAGTGCAGCCCTCAATTTGTATCATCACATCCGAAAATCTTTGGACATATGCCTTCAAAGACTCATTCTCCCCTTGCATAACGGATGACAAGTGAGATAGCGGCTTCTTCACTGGCCTAGCTCCTATAAATTGCGCCATGAAGGCGCTTTCCAGCTGGCTGAAAGAATTAATTGAGCCAGGGCGTAGGCCGGTGAACCAAGTCCGCACTACTCCTCCTAGGGTCAAAGGGAAAGCGCGGCACTTGATAGCATCTTCTGCAGCTTCAAATTCCATCCATACTTTGTAGGCTCCAAGGTGCTCCGCCGGGTCTCCTTTGCCTTCATACCTTCCCACACTCGGCATTTTGAAATCCTTGGGGAGCCCAGCCAGGCGTATCTCTATCCCGAATGGCGAGGTTTCTTGTCCTAATCCAGGCGCATAAGCGTAGGGATGTGGGTGACGAATCAGGTGCTGCTGGTCGCTGCGGAATTTCATACACGCCTCATCTTCGAGCCTCCTCTGTTCCACCTCCATCCTTCTTTCAAGTTCACGGCTCTGTCTCTCCTCAGCTTCTAGCCTTAATTTCTCTTCAGCTAGGATTTTCTGCCTCTCTTCCGCGCGGATTTTCTGCCTTTCTTCTGCTCGGATGAGCCTTTTCTCTTCCTCCTCTTCGGCTCGCCTCCTGCGTTCATCTCGGGATTCCGCTCTCTCTTGCTCCTCTCGCGCTCGTCTCCTGGCCTCGAGGGAAGCTCTTAGGTTGCTGAGGTCTAGGCCCTCATTAGGAGAGGAGAAGGCGTCACTCACGGATCTAGTCCGCCGGCTGTTTCGCTCCTCAACTGGCAGCTGGCGGGCAGGCGAGGGGTGGTTTCTCTCTGGGTTCCTCCGTGCTTCGCCCAGGGGATGTCTCGGGTTTGGTCTCGATCGCACTGGCCTCCCTTGCCTTGAGCCTCTAGCCGTGGTCCCCAGCTCCTCTCCTGGTGCTCCCCCGTCTTCATGAGTTTGTGGGATAACGCGGTCTCGTGGAGAGTCCACTGGGGTTGGGCTTATCATCGTTCGTGAGAACGGCTCACTGTTGGTTCGTTGCTAGATTTCCAAGAGGCCAATGACTTGTTCCATCCGGTTTTCCAAGTCGGATATTCGAGTTCACTCCGAGCACGGGGCGATGCATCTCTCACTTCGCCTTCGAGCTGGAGGCAGCAGCTGGGAGGGCAGAATGCTCGGTTCAGCTGCTGGAATTGATGTCCCTCGATTCGGGAAGGAGCTAGTTCTCTTGGGCTGCTTGCCCCTGGCTTCTCTGTTGGATGGTTCAGCTCCATCCAACGTGGCCTGCTGTTCCGGGTGGGTGTCTGTCATCTCGCTTCAGGTCTTGCTTTGGTTCGCCTGGGTTCTTGCTTCAGGCGGGTTATGCTCCTGCCAGGTTGGATTCAGCTCCGGATGGGTTAAGCTTCGGCTCAGTTCACCTCAGCTTCAGCTCAGTCTACCTCAGCTTCAGCTCAGTCCACCACGGCTTCAGCTAGGTTCAGTTTTAGTTTAGTCCACCTTAGCTTCAGTTCAGTCCACCTCAGCTTCAGCTAGGTTCAGCTTTAGCTTAGTCCACCTCAGCTTCAGTTCGATCCACCTCAGCTTCAGTTCAGTCCACCTCAGCTTCAGTTCGGTCCACCTCAGCTTCAGCCCAGTCCACCACGGCTTCAGCTAGGTTCAGTTTTAGCTTAACTTCAGTTGGATTCAGCCCAGGTGCTAGAGCGAAATATGTATGCATACGTGTTGTTATGTTACTCTTGTTTTTTTTTTTTAAACCAGCACCTTAACTTTCGGAAGCACACCACACCAACGTCAGCTATAAAACGGATGGAACACCAAAAAAAATCGAGACCCAGACCTACGAAAGGTCTAGCCGGGAGCTAGAGTGCGAAAAGTCCACCCGAATGCTAGAGCAAAGCAGCCGTGAATCCTAAACAAAAGGGCTGAAGAGGCGAGCTCAAGGGCCTATAAAAACCGAGAAGCTGGCAAACACAGTAACACCAAGCATACTTGAAAAACCCGTGGGTTACAAGGATGTAAGAAAAGAAAAACACCAACGGTGGAAACACCGGGAAGCTAGCAAGACTCAACAAAGATGCAAGAAAAGGGACACAAACAGTGGAAGCACCGGTTCACCGAGACAAAAGAAAAGGGAGGTGAAAAACAACCACAAACACAAGAAATAAAGGATAGAAACAAACGTTTCCCACAGACGGCGCCAAATTGTTGTGGCGATTTTTCGTCTCGGGCCGGGCTCCTCGGGTACCTGCAAAACGGAGCCAAACCGGTTAGAGGGGCGCCGGCGTGGTGGCCGGCGTTTCCCCTCCGATGCTTAAGTCAGTGCTCATCTTTTTGTTTATCAGCCAAAAACAATAAAAATGACCGAAAAATGGTTAAAAAAGGGTCAAAAGGGGGGTCAAATTTTGAGGAGAAAATGTAGGAAAGGTTTTTTGGAAAGTTGAGGGAGCTGGGTGGCCGAAAATCCAGAGAGAGGTCCCAATGAGGGGGGCTGTCTGGTTTTGTGAGGTGAGAGAGATGATGAATAGTAGTTTTTGCTTTATTAGGTGGTGTAATCATTACATGGAAAGGTCAAAATCATCCCCATTTCCCTAAATGCATGGTCTTGAGGTCTCCAAATCCACCAACCCCATGGCAGCCGAATTTTGGGGAAAGGAGAGGGAGAGGATGGTGAGGGTGATGGGAGTTAGTGATGTCTAGGGCTACGTGCGGCTCCAAAATTTAATTCCCCCTTTTGCCCTTTTATTCTTTACCTCATAATTTACACATGGAGGGTCTGGATCAATTCACCAAAGGCCTGATGTCCCAGATGGGAGACAAGTGTCTCTACCCAAATTCATGGGCTTAGGATATCTTGTGGGCTTAAGTGGCCTACCAATTTGTTGGGTATTTAATTTTCTACCCATAATTACTAGGTATTGGGCCCAACTAGTGGGTGAAAATACACACAACAAAATTTATATTTTTTACCCCTTCAATTAGACCACACTTAATCGTCATTTGTCAAAAAATTTAATTGCATCAAAATGCATAAAATTGAAACTTAATGATCTACATTGCAATGTTTAAACTTGAGCGACCAAAATACAATCTAAATTAAAATTTATTAAATTTCAATTAAGCCGGTATCATTAAAAGGGTAGTGGTTGTTCAAACCTCTTAAACTTATCATTTTTTAATTTATATTTTTGTGGGTGAGGAAATTTTGATTTGGAAAGTTTGCTTACGAAAACAATAGTTTGGCGGAACCTAATCAGATGTATATTAACTTTACATAATTTGGGGATTAATTAGGAATTGTTTCTAATTAGTAAAAGCTAATTGTAAGACTAGAAGTAAGTCCTAATTAGTAGCTAAGAGTTCAAGGGTTTAATGTAATTTACCCTTGTTAATTATCTATATATAATTGTTATCTTGCGTGGGAATTCCCTAATAAGGAAAAAGAATTTTATATATATATATATATAAATTTATATAGAAGTGGTTATTANTTGGTGGCTTATTATTATTATTATTTTGGCCGAGTATGATTATACGTTATTTTTTCAAAGAATGTTGTACTAAATTCTAGGTCAATGCGAGGAAGTGACAGTGTCCTAATATAAGATATCTGAACAATCCTAACAAAACCATGTCTTTGAGTGAGATGTATACTTGATTTTTATTTTGAAATCCACACTATTAAGTTATAGTGAATTTATAGTGGTGTGGACTATCGTTGATCAAACAATCAATTAATTAATGCGACATTTTAATTGTTCTCTCTAATTAAATCATTCAACAGCATTCTAAAACACTACAAAAAATATAGCTTACAGCTACAACGATCTTTCATGACTAAAAATTATTTTTTCATCGCAAAATACATTTAGTTACGGAAACACGTTGTAACAATGTCGTGACAGTAGGTGCATCAATGAAAGTCCATAGCCACAAAAAAATAGTCCTTTCGTGACTAAAGGCCAATTCATGCATTTTGGTCAATTTTCGTGACTGGATGTAATACGTGACTGAATGTGTTACATTCAGTTACGAAACAATACATAACTGCAATTCGATATATTTGTTACTGAAACTGATGATTTCGTGGCTAAAGTTGATAAATCAATTACGAAGTCTTTCATCACTCTTTCATAAATTAGTCACGAATGTTTTTTTCATTATTAATTGCAATGTTTTAGTCACGACGTTATGTCCATGACTAAATGTCATTCGAATTAGCCACGAAAATATTTGTGCCTAATCATACACTATATTAGCTATGAAAGTTTTTTTCATCACTACATTTCAATTTTTTTGTCATGAAGATGTTTCCATTACTTAATTCATATTCATTAGCCACGGAAAATTTCATGGCAAATTGTACATTAGATTAGCCACAGAAGAATTTTTCATAACTAAGTTGCAAATTTTTTTGTCACGAAATGATTTCCGTTACTAAATTCAATTCAATTAGCCACGAAAACATTCATTATGTGGCTAATTATATTAGCTTCGAAGTTTTTCCTTAATTGTTGTTTTGTATTATTTGCCAGCCCCATATTAATTAGTTACGAAAACATTCATTTTAGTGACTAAAGTGCTGAAATAAAATAACAGTTCCATAATGCATCCACAACCAAAAAACAAAGCCAAAACTTAATGTAAAGTTTGAATATATTCTTTACTACTTATAATTAACCATCCCAAAACATGTAATTCACAAAATATATATACATCAAAAGTTTCAACATTAGTAATTAATGCATCATTACCTAAACACAGCATATGCAAATTAAGATGTTAACACTTAACATCTTCAAAAGATATATATATATATATATATATATATTAACATATGACCTTTCAGCTAATATTTATTGGCATCTTAGAAATAATGTATCAACTACTAAATACCACAATCACAAAGAGTCCAAGCTAAATGAACCTGCAAATTAAGTACATAAAAACAACCAACACAATGTTAGCACATAAGTTATTGGAACAAATATTAACAATTCATGCAATTTACTTGTTAATTTACAAGTACTTTCATTATTATGAGTTGTTTCAGTTGGTAGATTATGCTCAAATGAGTCCATTCGTAGCTGCATTTTCTTTATGCAAGTCATATAATTGATATGACGAGCCTCATACACTTTGAGTCTTTCTTTTAGTTTTGATTTTGCACCTCAAAGTTGGCAGTTTTTTGAACCACTGTCTCCTCTTTTTTTCGTGCCTCTTCAGCTTTTCTTAAAGTGTTTTGAACCCTCCAATTTTCCTCAAATTTCATTGAATCTGTTTGCTGTTGGATATGTCAATATATATTAGCATATGCAAACAGATAAAAAAAAATCATGGTTTTGTAGCTTTTCTCATAAGGAAAAAAGAGATCAAAACTTGATTTTAAGCATTCACAATGCCATAGTCTTTGTGGAAGTGAAGGGGGCATTTATATCCTTTGCATAAGAAAAACATGGTTCCGTGGCATTTATGTCCCTACCATCAATTAAAATCTGGGAAAGTGAAGGAATAAAAAATTAAAGAAGAATCCAATGAACGTAAACAGACAAAAAGAGAAGCTATACTTTATGCGAATGCACAAGTACTATTTATACTTTATTAGTTTCACTTTTGAAATCTTTAGTTGACTAAACAAAACCATGTAAACTCTTGTTAATTATTCATTTTAATTAATTACCTTGATAGCCAACCATTCCTGACCAAACTTGCTGTCCTGAATAGAAGAATCCAGGGAAAAATAGGCCTTTGGCGACCTTGGTTCAACCTTGAATCTCTTGCAAAAGGGTATCTAGTACTTAGAGAAATGAGAGGCCTCTAGGAGAGCATAGAATGTAAATTCAGACCCAGCATCATCAGAAAGATAAATGCTTAGCTTCTCAGGTGGATAATTGTAAGACATTACTGATAAAACAGTGCTAATCACCAGGTTTGGTGGCTCCATTATGGGGTCTGCGGTGCAAAAAAAAAAAGTCCACACCCGGTAAACTGTCCTCTTATAACCAAAACTACATGCAAATTTTTTAATTTTCTCCTGAGAAAATATAAGCAAAGATTGTAACTTTCACCAATACACACACACACACACATATATATACTTTAAAAAAAGGGACTCTTAAAAAGAATCAAGAGAACCAAGTTTTTTCCACTCTCAGAAACTCCCAAGCCCAACATATTGTTCATCATTACAAAGAAACATATAAACTGAACTAGGTTTTATATGGCATTTTATGCTAACTCGGGGAAATTTTTGGATATATGCATTTTTAAATGGTCTAATTAACAATTTGTAAGAGAAGTAAAGGTTATAAATCTTTCTGATGGGGTACTAAGAAATTGTTTATGTATGATTTGGGCAATTTCTAAAGTTAAACTAGTTATTCCAAGCTATGCTTATACCTCCTCTTTGTGCTTCAATAGGGTATGCATCTCTGTTCACATTATGCCCCCAAGTTTCATCTGATACAAAAACTTGATTTTAAGCATTCACAATGCCATAGTCAATCTTAAACAATATATACAATATGTACATTTATGTGTTAATACACAAATATCCAAGCACATGCATATTAGAAGGCACTCATTAGGGGAAAATAAAACCCAAAACCCATGAGAGCTCCATTCTTAGGAAAGCAAAACGGATCTCAAATGGGCATTATTTCAAACACTTGGTGTGCGAAATAAAATAAGGAGTATATAGCACTAAACCTTGAGCTTGATAAGGAGCTTAGTGGTGAAGCCATATGAGGAATCGGTGGCAGAGTGAAGAGTGGAGGTCAGAGGCCTCAACTTGGACCCGAGTAGAACATATACAGTGAAGAAATGAGAAGAGACTTCCTCCCATTTGTCATTGGGATTCTGAATCGCGTGCTTCCATATGAGGGCGGTGAATTCTCTGTTGATGGTGAACTAGAAACGGAGCTCTAGTAATCCTTGTACAGAAGATGAGCAACATGAAAAGAATTATATCACCCCACAGAAAATTAATTACCCAAAGAAACAAAACGAAGAATAAAAGTATGGCTTTCTTTGAGTGATTTCGGAAGGCAATTTTTTTCCTTCTCTGAAAATAAAATGCCAAACAGAGTGAGATGAGAAATTAAAATATTTACCTATAAATCGAAGACTGAATGAGAAGAAGGGTGGGGCTTGTTCTTAGGTAACCCTAGCTCTTGCTTGGGCAAATTTTGCTTAGTGTTGAATATCATGTTAATCAAGAAAACAATGAAAAAAAGACGGCGTCGTTTGTTAAATTCTGAATTTTTTTCCTTTACAATTAAAATGAGCATGCATTTGCTACGAAGTTGGTTTCGTAACTAAAACTAAAACTAAAAAAAATTACAATCAATCACGAAAACATCTGTAACTAAATTGATGTTCAACATTGACCGGTAAAACACGTAACTATTAATCACGAAAAGAAAAAATCGTAACAATAGGTCTACAAAAATTGGAGGAAATTTTCCCTCCCAAAAATTCAAACCATTAGTTAAAAAATGCAATTACAATTTCAATTTTTGTACCAATTTCAACATACAATTTTGGATAAGTTACAAAACTGATTTTCGTATATGCATATGAGTAATTTTAATACAATATATCAGATGCACTAAAGCATGAATTAATACGTGAACAATACATATAATCAGACTTTTTAAAACGTGAATACTAAATTAAAATAAAATAAATAAACTTACAGAAAAACCAAATTAAACTCAGAATTAAAACCCTAAATCGAAGGCTCTAACTTATACTCAAAATTAATATTCTACAAAGGAGAAACAATGTTGCATGCATTATGCATTATAGAAAATAAAGCTATTCTTCCGTGAAAAAAAAACAATCTACAAACCTCTGCTTTGAACGCAAGAAGAACATAAGTCCAATTAGGATGGGTTTGAGCGAAGTGGTGGCGAGCTAGAGGAGAGATGGGGAACCATAACGTAATCTCAGCGACGTTTCACCTCTACATTAGAGGAGTGGCTAGCCGGGGATTTTGGAGGACTTGGAACTGCATTTTTTGACAATATTGAAGGAGAATTAATTAGATGGAACGGCACTGAAAATAGTGTAAAAAACGGTGCCGTTTTGGACAATTTTGTTTATTTTATTTATTATTTCAATTTTAAATTTTTTTTGTTATAAAAATAATATTTGTGATTGTATATAGTTTTTCAGTTGACCAGTCAAAAATTCGAATATTTAATCATAAAGCAAAAAAAATTGTAACAGTAGATGTTTAACTTTTAGAGAAAAAATTTCTCTCTAAAAAATTCACCTATTAGTTACGTAATATTGTTATAATATCAAAGTTCGTAACTGAAAATAACATATTTTTTAAAAAGTCACCAAACAAATTTTTTGAAACTAAAAAAGTATTTTTTGTCACAAAAATTATTATATAGCTACAAATTTTATCGCTGTTGGCGAAATTTTTAGTACTGAAAATTCCAACGTGATGATCAAAATTGTATTTTTTCCAAATTTTGGATATAACGTCTTTAATCTCAAAAGTTTTCTTTTCTTTTGCCATATTAGTGAATAGTCTTATTCTTTTTAACAAAAATTCCAACGTCATCAAAATTGTATTTTTTCCAAATTTTGGATATAATGTCTTTCATCTGAAAAGTTTTATTTTCTTTTGCCATATTAGTGAATAGTCTAATTCTTTTTAACAAATAATGTTTTGTCACGTTATTTATATATATATATATATATAAATAATTTTGTTACAGTAGCCTTTGTATTTTTTTAGTGGGCGATACAAATCTTACCAAATTCTTTCGTTTACTTCCTCAATATTGATATAGCAAGTTAGCTATATATGCATATATATATATATATAATTTTAATATGTTAGAAAAATAATTTCTGCACTTTATTATAACTTACTGAAGAAGGTAAGTATTTATAGCTGTTATTTATGCAACTAAATTTTTACTTTTTAATTATTAATTAAAATGATTTATTCATCATTTAGTATGTCAATATGTAAAGCATAACTAAATATATATAATGTCATTATTTTTTTGGTACTATTGCATTTTAAATACGGGTTAGGTCTTAAATCAAGCAGAGAAGCAGTACACGCTACCTTTTTATTTATTTATTTAAAAAGAAATAATTAAATTAATCTATGGATTTTCCACTCATTATAAGTATACCAACTTTAAAAAAGAAGTGCAGAACCCAAAATTGTCCAGTTGAAGCAAGTCAATTTCCTCATCCATCCTACACGGTATAAAATAATAATAATAATAATAATAAAACATAAGTACTTTTTTCCTTTAAATTTCTTTTTCAAACAGCAGTCTCTGTCCTAACTTGTTTTTCTATATATATACATCTATATATAAAATCCCAAGCCACTCTATCGCAACCCAACATCAACTTAGCCATTTATAACTCATCAACCAGCAAGCTAGGATTATTTTCCTCTGTTCTTCTTCCTCTTCGATAGCCATGGCCGCTCAAGCTTTTGATCAATTCTCAGAACCCAACACCTGCAGAGAAGAATTCGGCGGGCCAATCGACGCTGATCAATTCGACCTCGACGAGGTCCTGAACATGTCGGTGGTCGGAGAATTCTCGAGGGCTGTTGCGGACGTGGAGGAATCAAATAGATGTTCCGTACAGGTAGTCGAGTGGCCGACGGTAATGACGGCGGAGGTTGACGGCTGTACGGTGTGCATGGAAGGCTTCGAGTCTGCCGAAGGCGGGAAACAAGTCCCATGTGGTCATGTTTTCCATGCACCTTGCATCTCCACCTGGCTTTCCCTCTCTAATTCATGCCCACTCTGCCGCTGCCAATTTTAATTAATTAATTAATTAATTCTTTTTTTGTATTATTATCTATTTCGAGCTCATATTTGAATTGATTATAGAATTTATACTGTACGAAATAATTAATTTTTTGTTTCCAGTTACGAAAGCTTTCTTCTTCTTCTTTTCTCATTTCTTTGTTCTTCTTTCTTTATATTATGAAACTAATGTTTTGATGTATAAGCTTCAAAGGTTTAATTAACCCCACAAGTATTCTAATTTTTGCCATTATATTGTTATTTCAATATACTATATATGCATGGCATGCATATTCTCAACAGAATATTGTCAAAACTTATTTACCAAAAAAAATAAAAAATAAATGAATATTGTCAAAACTCAAAAGTACTATTTTTAAATGGTTAATCGAGTCAAAGTTTGACGCCCATTCTTGCTATAATATAATACACCGTATAAAAGCCGGA
>QANX01007566.1:0-15336 GCA_003254975.1 Ochetophila trinervis
TATTTGTTATTTGACACAAGAAATTTATTTAATGTATTTGTTTTTTTTTTTTGTATTAATAGAATTTCATTAATCATTGATAGCTAATTTATAACTGAAAAAATATATATTGTTGCACTATAACACAGGAGTTGCTAATGCTTTTGCTGCCAAAGATATCCTTGGAAATGTGCTAAGTGGTCTGTCTGTCTGTCTATGCAGTTTTCAAAGCCTTTTTCACTTGGAGATACTATTAAAGTATGTCATACATTTATATGCTCCCAAGAACCTAATGGCTTGATCCCAGATTTCATTCTGTGATTGGAGTACTGATTGAAAATAACTTATTAACTACACTACTATAGTGAACTAAAATAAACGTTCTAGCAATAAGTTCATTTAATGTGCTTGGCATGAATGGTGGAGGTTCTCACATTTATTTCCTGTGGTGGAGAAGATCCATGCTATTTGCAACAAGAAAACAATATATGCATTATTTCTTGCAACTGGTATTGCAGCAAATTGTCATAAATAAAATTTTATAGCAGGTTGTAAATACTCAACAAGACACACCACGATAAACATATGTTACAGCAAATTAACACAGCAGGTTACAGATTTCCAAATCTAAATTAGTATAATAAAATAAACAGCTCCTAAAAGTATAACAAATACACATAGGTAATAAATAGTCTTTCGTCTTATGAGAGCTCTTTGTTTGTCTTCTTGTTGCTTTTGAATTAAAATTTTGTACGTAGCATTCACTTTGGAATTCAACTCTCGGACTTCTCTTTTCAGTTCCACCAATTCATAAACAATAGGTCCATCTTTCTGTAAATTACTCCAGTTTGAGCTATATTGTATATCATCGTCCCAAATAAAATTTCCACAATATTCGCCATCATGTAAAGTAGCCACATAGTCAATAAGTTATTTGAAATATAAATTTAATGTAACACATTTAAGAATATTGTATACAGACCTTGATATTATTGCATTTCCAAATTTTTCTTTTTGGATTTTTTTTCTGAACGAGATATCATTGGCTTCATATAAGAGCTACATTTACATTTTTGTTGGAAAAAAATATCATTCGTACTTGATGATGAGATTGTACCTAAAAACAACTCCATTACCAAATCAGAAAATATTGATATTCATTACCAAACCATAGAAACATAAAAAAGAATTTCCACACAATCTATGCATTAATTCAATATTATGTTAACTCTCCCTAAAGACAAAACAAATAGATAGTAGTTCTTTAATTCTTTAGCATATTGAATTTCCAATATCATAAGAATTTTCAAAACAAAACTAACAAAGCAGTGGGCATATTTGTTATCAATGGAAAACAGAGGAATGCTAAATTGCTTGAAAAGAAAATTTTATTTATTAGTGTGATAAGTCTAGCATTAATAC
Source organism: Ochetophila trinervis (assembly GCA_003254975.1). Lineage (NCBI taxonomy): Eukaryota > Viridiplantae > Streptophyta > Magnoliopsida > Rosales > Rhamnaceae > Ochetophila > Ochetophila trinervis. Next base: position 1,402 of record QANX01007566.1, read on the forward strand.
CTAGGCAAAAAAGTCATAGAAGCTCAATTACTAACCACTGCAAACATTTTCTACCCAAAAAAGAAGAAAATAAAAAGATAAAAACCACAGTCTATCTAACATGACTGATATACAGGATTGAAAAAAGCCACTGCAAACCCAAACATTTTCTGAGTGTTCACTTCATGCATACATTAATCATTAAATAGTTACATTATCAACAGGACAACAGTAGGCTGACATTTATGAAAATTTGTTTGTTCTGAGTGTTCACTTCATGCATACATACCAAGGAATCAAAAGTCACTTCATGCATAAATTTGTTTGTTTGTTCTGAGTGTTCACTTCATGCATAATTCTGTCCTAACACATCTACTTAAGCATTAGGATCATCAGATTAAGAATTTTACTGTGCCTTGAAATTTCTATTGGCATAATAACATCTTTTGTACCAAATAAAAGAGAAGTTGACAATTTGAAAAATGTATTAAAAGCTTAAAACTACCCATTGCAAACGTTTTCTACCCAAAAAAAGGAAAAATAAAAAATAAAGACACTGCAAATGTTTCCCCAAAGACTAAACAAAGGAAAAATAAAAAATAAAAAATAAAAAATTTATCCATCCTTTCTTTTTAAAAGCTTAATTACAAATTCAGATGCAAACATTTTCTACCTAAAAAAAAAGGAATACAAATTCAGATGCAAACATTTTCTACATAAAAAAAATTAAATACAAATTCAGATGCAAACATTTTCTACATAAAATAAAGAAATACAAATTCAGATGCAAACATTTTCTACCTAAAAAAAGAAACAACCACAGAATTGCTTCCCCAAAGTCTAAAGAAAGGAGAAAAAAACGAAATAAAATCAGAAATAAAAATGCGAACATTATTGAACATCATAATAATAATAATAATATTGAACATCATAAAAAAACACAGAAAGAAAAACAGTAAAAAAAAAATTTAAAAAACGGATGCAAAGCTTACCGGTACTTCAGAATGAAAGATGCAAAAAAAATACAATTCTGGTCTGATCGCGAACGGTAGCAAGAGCAGCGAAGAAGTAGGAGAAATCGTCGGAAAGAAAAGAAATAGAAAATAAAAAGGAGAAGAAGACCTAACTCCTCTGAGGCAGGGGAGAAATTTTTAGAAATTGAAAAAAATTTTAAAAGTCAAATTAATTTTGACTGTTTCTACATAATTTTTTTCTTCTAAACTTTCCAAAATTTCACTTAAATTGCAAATATAGCCCATATACACTTGGGTGACATCTCACATAACAGCAGTCCTGCAACCCTTAATAATATATATAATCAATATACATTTATAATTTTTGGTCAACAACCATTAACCAACGTTATTATTATTAATTTTTATTTGCGAGCCAGTATTGTTAATTAATTCTCCTCTTACTCCTGCAACATGATGTTAGCCAAAGGTCACTCAACTTATAAAGTTTATTAGGTGTATGTTTAAAAATTTCTTCAAAACTTTAAATTCATTTAACGTCCAGGACAAAGCAAATGGTACATTCAAAAATTTGAATTCATTAATGCGGGAAGTGATGTTTAACAGCTTACTGAATCCAACCTTAGGTCTTGTTTGGCATCATTTTTGAAAAACCAAAATCAACAATTTTTTTAAAATGTTTAGATAATTTTTTGAAAACCAAACTCAGCAATTTTTTAAAGTGTTTAGATAATTTTTTGAAAATACTTTTGGCATCTAGAAACTCTAAACCTCTCACTCATCATCTTAGGTGTATGTTTAAAAATTTCTTCAAAACTTTAAATTCATTTAATTTCCAGGACAAAGCAAATGGTACATTCAAAAATTTGAATTCATTTATGTGGAAAGTGATGTTTAACTGCTTATTGAATCTAATCTTATGTCATGTTTGGCATAATTTTTGAAAAACCAAAATCAGCTGCTTTTCGAAGTGTGGATAATTTTCTGCTTCTGACATCCAGAAATTTTTTTTACCAAAGCCATTGAAGACTAAATTTTTCAATAAGCAGTTTTGGAGAAGCAAAAACTATGCAAAACAGGATTTTAATATACATCAATATGGTGGAAATTGAAAATTTCAACACTACAAAAAAAATAAAATAAAATAACAAAACAAATATTACGTGACGGGGTACAATGTGTCACGGGAAGCCCATTTTAAGTGATTTTTTTTAAATCTGTGACAAACATTTGTCTGTTGCAAAGTAGACACTGTAGGCACTAGACTACCTTCTGCGACAAATAAATTGGTTCAGTCACAAGAAGGATTCTGTAACAGCTTTCCATTCGTCACATAAGATCATCTGTGCCAAACTTGACATGTCATGGAAATAGCCGTTGACGCCTATGTTTGCCGTATGTGTATCTTCTGACGCACTGATTTTGTCACAAAGTATCAGCAACATGTTACTGTCGTCACAGTTGGTATAACATTTTCAATTACATACACATCCATATAAATACCCATTCCCTCAATGACAGTACAATGGCATCATAAAGTTCATATCTTCCAATACCATATAAAAACATCTAACCTATGACAATCCCACTGCAACAGCAGAAAGAACATCACTTTCCCTATAATAATTGTCAATTGTACTTCATAGCAACACTTAACATATTCCCTGTTAGGTGATTTGCACAAAAAAAAAAAAAAAAGGTTGAATATTACATTGACTGTTTCTAAGTAAAGCCCCAATTGAGTATTAACAGGCCAGAGCAATTCTAAATCTATAATCTCCCAAGTAATTCACTTATCATGTCAAAACATGCCCAAAAACAAGAAAAAATGCATACCTCATCAAATGTTTGTAAATTTTGAACATCAGAAAACTCATCCTTCTTAATATTCTCATTGTCCAACCCATAGAGCTTCTTTAGGGGGCCCAAGCAGAAACAGTTCAAATATGCAGAAACAAACCCACAAGTCCTACACAGAGAGAGAGAGAGGTTTCATTATGCATATTTTAAAGAGACACCATTGCAGAAAAAAATGAGACATTGAACAAAATAACAACATAAATATGAAATTTGCATATTTTAATCAACAATGGTGAAGAAATTAGCGCCTGGGACTCTACTACTGTAAGTACCATGGGCAAGATCATCGGTTGCGTTCTCAATGGTTGATGGTATACATTGCAGATGAGCTGTCAGTAGATAAATCAGTCAGAATGATAGATGGTATACACAAATCATAAATTAGTCATGACTCATGAGTGGGAAATGTGACAAATTCAGAACTGATCCTATCAAAACACCTAAACCTGCATCAAAACAGAGTTCAATTGTGTACCACTACAACTTAAAAGCCAATAATCTCGTGTAATCCCAACCTTACCTGATTAGTGTAAACGCGTAGATCTTTTATTTACTTTCGAAATAATAAAATAACAGGTAGATCGTTTGAGCAGAAAATGCCAGACAACATTTAAGAACATGATTTCTCTTTTAATGTTCATCCACTAAGAATGTCCAGTCTCTTTAAGTTTTTACTTTTAGTCAGCATAACAGAAATAATATTGAAAATTATAAATCTCACCTTCTTAAACAATTCTTCCATTCCACCACCATAAATGATAAACTGGGATAATATAATCATTATACTATGATCGTCCCCTTTAAGAAAGCAAAGCATCAGTCATTACCATACATGAACAAAAAATGTCAAAATGTTGAAGTAAATCTTAAAAATTGCCAGCTTCAGAAGTTGCAGATAGCAAAATAATTCAATCTTTGTGTCAATATTTTCAAATAGTACCCAATATTCATAAATCAAAATCAAGCTCACCATGAACATGCTTCTCCAAGAAAGGCTTCCAGAAACGGCTACCATACCAATCGGCATTCAGAGGACTAAGAAAAACAGAAACATATTATTTCCAAGCCCACAAAAAAGTACCGGAAAAAAGAATGCGATTTCAGAACACAAATCAGAGAAACAAAGCATACCCAGATCACCCTTTTGAACAAAAAGCAAAGAAAACGGAGAAGATCCACAAAAAAAGAAGAGATTTTTCCAAAATGGGTTGTGAGAATTGAATAATGGGCATCGCGTAAAAAATNAAAGTACCCGGAAAAAAGAATGCGATTTCAGAACACAAATCAGAGAAACAAAGCATACCCATATCACCCTTTTGAACAAAAAGCAAAGAAAACGGAGAAGATCCACAAAAAAAGAAGAGATTTTTCCAAAATGGGTTGTGAGAATTGAATAATGGGCATCGCGTAAAAAATACAGAGGCCAATGCACGACCATTTTGGTGGCCGAAGCAGAAGAAGATGAACGAGGCGCAAGAAAATAGCGGAACAAAATTAAAAACTAAAAAATAAAAATAAATAAACTCCGAAAGTTCCAGTAAAATACCTAGTTTTCCCTAATAAGAGTAAAATACCTATTTATCCCTCCGGTGAAGAAGTGTATTTGAAGTAGAATTCTATTTTGACTTATTTTGATTGGTCAAAGAAGTGTGATTGAGGTAGAGTTTGTATTTCCATCTAGAAAATAGGAGATTATAAACCTATATATATAATAATTGAGAGAGCTGTGTTCCTCCTTGTGGATCATTCTCTCCGGCCGGTTTTCTCCCTGTAAGTTCTTAATCACTCTTCTTTTTCAATTTTTATTTTAAATTCTTAGTTAATTCATAGTTTGCCTTCCTTTCTTTTTCAATTCTTTAATTAAGTTTTTTAGTTTGTTCGTAATTTTGCTGAGTTGAACATTCTCTGCTATTTTAGTTAATTTTATTCTTTTATTTTCTTAGAAAATTTTGTTCTGTTCATATTTTCTTCATTGAGTTGTTTCATTCATATTTTATTGCTATTTCTCTTCGTTAATCTTTATTGTTCATTATTCATTAATCTGTTTTTAGTTTATTAATATCTTTTGCACTATTTAAATTAATTTTTTTATCTCCTTCAGTTTTTCTACTTCCTAGGTAATTTATGATTAATAATTTGTATGATTTTCTATTTATTAATTTTCTTTTGGGACAAAGTTTAATTAAGTTATTAATTCATTAATTGTTCTTTTGCTATGCTTTTTTCCGTAATCAGCTTTTCTTCTTTGAGTTGTAATTAGTTCATTACTCTAATTTTCTATTCAGTTTTTCAACATATATATATATAACCAAGGTTAAGTGCTTGGTTCCTTAATCTTTTGCTATTTCAATGAATTTTATCTCTTTCAGTTTTTCAACTTATGATCAAAATTTCTTACCAAAAAAAAAATTATGATCAAAATTCTTAGTTCTTCTTAGTTTATTTATTTATTTATCCTTCTTAGTTCATTAGTCTTTCTTTAAGTGCTTAGTTCATTAATCTCTTTTGCAATTACTTCTTGGAAATTCTAATTAAGTCGTTAATACATTTCAATAATATTTTCGTTTTAGTTTTTTCTTATTTTAAGTTTTCTTATTTCATTGATAAATCATTTAAGATGTTGGTCCTTTTTGCTATTTTATTTAAATTTCTCTATTTAAGCTTTTCATATTTTAAATTTGTTTTTTTTTTCTCTGGATTTTTTAAATAATGTTGCTGCAATATTTTATATTTTAGATAACACCCTTCGATTCCAAGATGACGAACAACATATGGCACTCACAATATGTGGCCTGTAAAGAAAAAAAATTTAGTAAGGTTGTCTCCCCCTCCCTCCTAGAGTGACAAAAAAAAAGAGAGAAAAAAAAAAGAGAATGAGAGAAAAAAAAAATGAATGAGAAAAAAAAAAGACAAAAAAAAAAGAAAAAAAAAAGAGAGAATGAGAAAAAAAAAATAATGAGAAAGAATAAACAAGAGAGAAAAAAAAAGAGAGAATGAGAAAAAAAAATGAATGAGAAAGAAAAAACAAGAGATAAAAAAAAAAAAAAAAAAAAAAAGAATTTGAGAAAAAAAACAGAAAAAAAGAAAGAAAAAAAAAAGAATGAGAGAAGAAAAGAGAGAGAGAGAGAGGAGAGGAGGAATGCAACTTAATTATATTTAGCACAAAATGCTATTATTTTGTAAACACTATTACTTTACAATTACTCTCTATTGGTGGTTTGGTGGCTCAGAAGACTACTATATGGCAGATGCTCTTCGGAAAGAGACTACTCATCGTCATCATTGGATTAATTTCTTCATCAAACTATTTTATCAGGTTGGTCGTTAAGATTGTTTCCATTAGAGAGAAAAAAACAAAAATGAAAAAAAATGAAAAGAGAGAAAAAAGAGAGAGAGAAAATAGAAAAAAAAAAAAAAGAAGGAGAAAAAAGAATAAGAGAGAAAAAAAAAAGAAAAAAAAAGAGAAAAAAAAAAAAAAAAAAAGAAAAAGGAAAAGAGAGAAAAAAAAAAGAGAGAGAAAATAGAAAAAAAAAAGAATAAGAGAGAAAAAAAAGAAAAAAAAAAGAAAAAAAAAGGAAAAAAAAAGAAAGAAAAGAAAAAGACAGAAAAAAAAAAAAAGAGAGAGAGAGAGAAGTGGAATACAACTTAACGACTGTTTTATTTACTTTTGTTTGGATGATATCCAAAATTTTGTTGTGCAATTTTGAGCTAAAATTTTATTGTAACAATTCATTTTTATTAGTGGAGAGTTTGATCCCGTGGTTTTTACCTTTCACATTGAAAGGTTTTCCACGTAAAATATTGGTGTCATGGTTTATGATTATTATGTTTGCTTATTTAATTTAGTAATTGTTTACCTATTTAATTGCACCGAAAGGAAAAAAAGGTAATTTAATTTGCTATGCCAACTGTGTGTGTGTTGCCCAACTAATTTACATAGACTTTTCTTTTAGAAAAGAAAATCGCTAATAATAAAAAGTTCCTGAATTAGATTAAATATGGTTTTGCTCAAGTAGCCAAGAAGTTAGAAATACAACATTTCCTTTTGAAGAAGTAAAATAATACATTTTATAAGGGTTAGGAAGGGATCATGCAATATTTTAGTAATTGTACTAAATATGGATTCAACCCTCCAAGGGGTCCAATACAAACATAAGTCGTTATGCAATCTTTTTAGAAGTGTATTACCAAATTTTTGAGGCATTTTTCCAAAGCGCAAGCCTTGGCATTTCTCAAAATCAAAACGAAATGCCTTTGCGTGGAAGCCATTTCTTGAGGCTGAGGTTGTATCTTTATTTTAGGACAAAATCACATGAGCTTTCCTTGCAAGAAGCAGCAACTTCATCGTTTCTTGTTGTCATAATAATCCTACTCCCTTTATGGTTTGCTTGGCAATGCATGTTTCATAACTTTCCAAAAGCATTTATATCCCATATATCATAAAAAACAATCACATATCTCTTTGTTTCTAGACATTGTCCAAGATTACTAATCAACTTTGGCAGCGTGTCCATTTCATCCATAATACACTGTTAATGCTACAGGGTAGATTTGCATTGCCATTTTTTTCTATGCCATGCTCTTTAGTATCTTCTTCGTGTTGTATGATTGAGACACACCAATCCAAGCATAGATGCTTTAACCTCTTCATTGTCATAGACCTTGTCCTACAAAGCATAAGAGAGAGCCGTTCATTGACCAAAATATTATATAGAAAAATACAAAGCATTTTTGTTTTTGGGGTTAATTAAAAACATATAAAGCATTTCTTGACTGATTATATAAACCCACTTGACTGATCCTTAGCTCCCCCTTAGCCCCCTTTCTATAAACCTACATTGCCCAAATGATGAATTACTTAATTTTCCTTCCAATATTTCATTTTGTGGTCTTATTTGTTTTCCCTTTTTTTTTTTTTTTTGTTAAATATCAACTTGATTGCATTTGTTAGTAGGGGTTTGAATATCAACTTGGGCGGGCAGGATGATAATGTGCATGATAACTAAAATAACTTCTTTTTTAATCCAAAAAAGAAAATTAAAATCATATTATACTTAAAAAAGGTTCCCTTCCCTTCTCTTTGATGATCATGCAACTTAATAAAATTGACTCTGAATTTTCTGGGTTAATTTTTCTATTTTACTATTAATGGTGGGCTAGGTTTGGGACTTCGTGGTGGATTTTTTTTATGGCCTATAATAAGTTGATAGAGAAAGCAGTTTTGGGTAATCTCAGGTTTAAATAGCTAATGAGTTCTGAACTTTTTATACCTTGGTGTTACACTTGTCTACATGAAATATTTTATTTGTCACCACTAAATATTAGAGTCTATACCCTCTAAATCATCTCTATTCTCGATCTTCCAGATAGTTAATTTCCATTTTCCATGTTCTCCAACCATAGTGTCTAGTCCATAGATGAATAAAATACCAAATCACATTATTTGAATATAAAATGAATAATTGAAATTGAGAATTTTATGATTGAAGCATCTGAGTCGTTTTTTTATTATGGGAAAGATTTGGATTATGGAAATATTAAATCAGAAAAAGTTGCTCTATAGTAGGCTTAGATTTTGCAATGTTTCTTGTTACCTTTAACATTCGCGGTTGTTTTACATTGAAGAATAATAATCATTGAAAATTTCACTCATGAAGCATATGATATGATATAATTATGAACACGAATGTATATATTCCGTATATAATTTGTAGTTTTTTGCATTTTGAAGGTTCTTAAATTGATTGTATTTGAGCCGCCACTTTGTGTTATCCTGAATTTGACATTTCTTTCAGCATCATGGTATATTGTCCATGGTTCCAAAGTTAATTATGACACGTCTCACAGTTCCCACTGTGGGTAACATTACTTTCTAAATGAATTGAATATGGGTCCTTCAAGAAGCACTTGAAGCATACTTTTTTGACTTAGATAATGACAGCATATATTGGACACAATATTCTGAAGAAATTCTAGCTGCAATAAGCAATTTTGTTTTTGAAGATAATTATATCAATAGTCTTCAAGAATTCTATGATGTCGCCAAAAGAAATCAATTTTTCAGGCAAATCCAACCCTCAAAATAATTGATGGAGGAAGAATTTTAATCACCAATCTTGGACATAATTATCAAGTTTTTGAAGCTTAGAAAGACGAAGTAGAAATGCTTCTAAAAAACATCAGAAATATAGATAATAGTCTAGATATTCCTTCAGAATATCTTGAACTTATGATAGAAAAAGTTGATGACAAACTCTTAGCAAAAAATAATCAATTAGATAGTGACACATACGGTCTGGACTTTGTCATTTTTCATAACATTACATGATGGAAACCTAAAGACAGGTGGACGACTATTTTCTCACTTTAAAAAGAAGACAAATCTGCTCCTCAGAAAGTATCTACTTTATGAAAGCAAACGGCTGGCATGACATGTGGATGGAGGCATAGACTCATTTCTTCTATATAAAGACGGATGAAGCTCTTGGGAATGCATCTATAAATTTTCGCATCCCTTTCCATATAGTGTTGTAACCTTTCTTGTAAATCTTTCAGAAAAATGCCAAAAGTAGAAAAAACAAGATTTGAAGGGGTAAAGGAGGCCATCATAACTAAGTGACAAAATTTATTGGATACTCGAAAAGTGAGGATTAGTTTCAACTCAGATTCAAGACTGTCATGCAGTTTTTGCATCCAAACACAACCTTCTCTTTGGTTGAACGTAAATCATCAATGGTGGCGACTACAAGTGGCAGGCCTTGGCATTTCTTAACAATTTTTAAAGACAGTTACTCTAATTCTTGAGGCAACGTGTCTCAAACTCGAAACAAAATGCCTTTTTACAGAACAATTCCCATGCCAATTCTTGAGACATAGGAGGTATCTTTAGTACAAAACCACATGAGCTTTCCTTGCAAGAAGCAACAACTTCACCATTTCATGTTGTGATAATAATCCTACTCCCTTTGCTATTGCTTGGCAATGCAAGTTTCATAACATTACAAAAGTTTATATCTCATATATCATAAAAAACGATCACATATCTCTTTGTTTCTAGACATTGTCCAAGAATACTAATCAACTCTAGCAGTGTGTCCATTTCATCCATAATACACCCTATCAATGCTGCATGGCAGATTTGCATTGCCATGCTCTTTAGTAGCTCATTTATGTTGTATGGTTGAGAAACACCAATCCAAGCATGGAAAATCGAGCCGGGTTTTAACCTCTTCATTGTCATAGACCTTTTCTGCAAGAGTGGTCTTCTCGATTCCCCCGTATCCTAACAATGAGATTACCGTTCACATAGCATCTCCTCCGACGAACTTGCTCACTAGATCATCTCGTTTGGTATCGATGCCAACTAGTGCATTTTCCTCAACAAATAAAGCACCCAATCGAGGGGTCATGATCATGTTGTTTAGCCTTCTGCTAATAATTAGTCCTTGTTGATCAAAGAGTCTCAAACCATATGATTCACTTATATCCTTCATTTCGAGTAAACTTGATTGAATCTTTCTAATATGAGATGCTATAGTCATCCATGGCATCTTCTATGTGATAAGCTACTTCCTTTTAGCCGTTTCAACTAGGCTCTAAACCTCTCACTCATCATTTTATCTCTTCTATCCCACTTTGCATCAGCATCTTTGAAGAGTCTGTTGATGATCTCCACTTCGTTATTTTGATTTTTAACTTCTCCACTGTGTGCTCCTTTGTCATTTTCTCCTAATCATAAAACTTTATGAAAATCAAGTAAAGTAATGGCAATCCTTTTGCTAAAAACAAGTGAGGATCAATTGAAATGTATAATTAATATATATATAATATAACTGACTAATATCTTATCCTAGCCAACCCTTAACAGGACTGCTGTCCTGGGAGACGCCGCCCAAGTGTATATGGGTGAATGGGCTATATTTGCAATTTAAGTGAAATTTTTGAGAGTTTAGGAGGAAAAAAGCCGGGTAGAAATAGTCAAAATTAATTTGACCTTCAAAAAATTTCCCCCCGTTTTAGGTCGTCTTCTCCTTTTTTTTTTCTACTTCTTTTCTTTCTTCTCCAAAGATTTTTCCCTTCTTCTTCGTCGCTTTCGCCACCGTTCGCGACCAAGTCTTCTTCTTCACCGCTTTCGCTGCCGTTCATGTTCTTATTGCGAAACAGAAGATTTGCATCTTCCCTTCGGAAGTACTGGTAAGTACCGGAAGTACCGCTGTTTTTCTTTCTGTGTTTTTTTTATGATGTTCAATATTATTAATTACATAAATGTCAGCCTTAACCTTCCCATCTACCATCCGTTTTTTTTCTTTCATGTTGGGCATACTGGTTTTTTTCTTTCTGTGATTTCGCATTGTTGGTGTTGTACTACAATTGAATTAAAGTTTTTTTTTGGGAATTATTGTTATTATTATTTATTTTTGATAGAGATTTAAGTTATTGAGATTTACTTTTTTGATATTAGTTATCGAGAATTTGAGAAGGTTTAAGAAAAACACGACCACCAGCAATTAATCAATATTATTATTTAGTTGCAACCCATAAATGAATTAGAAGTAAAAAATACATTATCTGACACGTGTCAATATAGGATTGAAAGTCACATGGTGCCTACCTCATGATTGTATGATATCGTGTGTTGGATCATATCTAATACAAATTGAATAAGTTTAACATCATTTAATCGTGTGATGTCTGTATTGCTAATCATTATTATATTTTCACTGTTGTATGACTTGCATCATTGCTTATCGTGCTTGATTAAGAGTTCACTTGGGAGTCTTGGATATTACTAACAGAATATCCTTATTGGATTTGTTTTATTCTTTAGAATTTGCGTCAGTGTGTAATTATGTCATATTGTCATAGACAAAGTATGAGTGTTGCATATTTTGGCATAAAGGAACAGTCCCTAGACCTTTTAATCATTAGAAACAGCAGTGGAGTTTTGTAGTTTCCCTGTGTAATTTTGAGAAAATCCAAAGTTTGTCTTCTCTAATTTGTAGGGTACTCCATAATTTTAACTTTTGGTTTTGTATCCTGCATTAATCAATGTTAGGTGTGGAAATATGAAATTATATGATGTTTCTATGAATTAATTATTGTTAGTATAGTTTACGAAATATTTGTCTCATATGACACATCTTTATAGCATCTTTTTCCCTTCAAAAACTACAGCAACAAGTTCAACTTTTACTATATAAAAATGTCTGCTAGCTCTTCAAGTCAAATTTGTACTCAACAAATTGCCGATGAAATTAAGCCTAAAGTTGCACAGGAATTTCAATCAATTTTAGATGCTTTTGCTTTCTACAATGCGTATGCACGAGAATGCGGATTTAGTGCAAGGATGAGCCATAGCAAGAAGAAAAAAGGCACTGATAAGTTGATTTGGAAACAATTTGTTTGCTCTAAGGAATGCCAAACAGATGACTCTTATCAAAGAAAGTTGAATGGATCTGAACCACGAAAATGTGAAAGGAATCGAGGAGAAGTTCGAGTAGATTGTAAAGCAAAGCTATCATTGGTGAAGAGACAAACATGTCCGAATTGGATAGTTAGTTCTTTTGTAGAAGAACATAACCATATTCTTTCATCTCCTACCAAAGTACATTTACTAAGGTCACATGGGATTGTTTCCGTTGCAAAAAGAGCTTTAAATCAACAACTATCTGCAGCAAATATACCAACATGCCAGCAGATTCAAGTCATGAAGATTGGATGTGGTGGTATTGAAAATATTGGTTGCACTGAAAATGATTTAAGGAATTATGAAACAAAAATAGATTAGGAGCAAAGGGAGTTCGATGCAGAAAGCTTGGTAGAATTTTTTTCTTCTGAGAAAGAAAAAAATCCATTGTTTTTTTCGACTTCGAGGTTGATGAAAAGAATAGGCTTATGAGATGCTTTTGGGCTGATGATATTGCAAGGAGATCATATGATGCTTTTGGTGATGTTGTAGTATTTTATACAACTTACAACACAAACAAGTATGGCATGGTTTTTGCTCCACTTACAAGAGTAAATCATCATGGTCAAACCATTCTTTTTGGATGTGCGTTTTTAAGTGATGAAAAAATAGAATCTTTTATCTGGTTATTCAATAAATTGTTGGATGCTACATCAAAAGGTGCACCTCAAGTGATTATCACCGATCAAGATCCTGCGATGATGAAGCCAATAGCTCAAACTTTTCCAACAACTACTCATCGGTATTGCATATGGCATATTTTGAACAAGTTTTCTATGAAAATGGACTCGGTAGTCTACCAAGACAATTACCAGCGTTTCAAAAATGTTATATTTAACTCTGAGACAACTGAAGAATTTGAATCACGTTGGTTGGAGTTGATACATGAACTAAATTGCAAGGAAATGATTGGTTAGGTGAAATTTATGAGATTCTTAACAAATGAATTCCTGCATATGTGAATAAATTTTTCAGTGCTGGATTGTTAAGTAGCCAAAGAGCTGAAAGTTCACATTCTTTTTTCAAGAAATATGTTTCGAAGAGAAACTCGTTGGAAGATTTTATTCTACATTTTAATAGAGCTCTTAGCCATCAACGACATCAAGAGCTAGTTCTAGATCATGTCGATGTTAATGAGAAACCGAAGTTAAAATCTTTATGGGCTATGGAGAAACAAATGATGGAAGTGTACACAAAGCGGAATTTTAAGATTTTCCAAGATGAAATTTTTGAAAGTTTCGCTTACATTATAAATAGCACATTTAAGGATGATGAGACTTTGTTTTATAGTGTATAGAAGCCCGATGAGAACTTGCCAACAAGATGTAGACATGTTCTTTATAAGAAGCAATCAGATGTTGTTTCTTGCAGCTAGCAATTTGAGTTCAAAGGAATTCCATGTAGGCATATGTTGGCATTTTTCCGTTTTAGACAGGTTGTACACCTACCAAGTCAATATATTTTATTGAGATGGACAAGAGATGCAAAGACTAAAGTGCATGATAACTATGCTCAACAAATGAATGATGCACATGATATGTCATTGATGGCAAGACATGGAAGCCTATCCCATTACACTTCTAATGTAATTGATGATGCATCTCTCACTGGTGAATGTACTAATTTCTTTATGAATGAGTTAAAAGTGATACATCA
>QANX01007567.1:0-91778 GCA_003254975.1 Ochetophila trinervis
TGAAAAAAAAAAAAATTTATTATTAATGGCGGTGAATAATACATTAATATAAGACAGGTGTGGCATTTAAGTTATGCCGATATATTGCTTTCATGGCCTTTACTATCAAAAAAGTATGGGACCAAGTTTTTTCCATCATTATTTGCGAGGTAGTTGTTAAAACACCTCCGTCCAAATAATAATAATAATAATAATTAGTTAGTTTCCAAATAAGTCCACGTGTAATAGCTCGTGTCGTCACGAAACTAGATACTTTGCTTATTTTGTAACCAAACAAAAAATTGTTACTATATTTTAGTGTCAGGATTTGTAAATTAATTATATTTTAAATTTATTCGATTGAAATTTTTAGTTTGCCAACAGCTCATAGCCTTGTGGTCAAGTTACCTGAAAAGGCCTCTTGTCTCCTGGTTCGAGTGCCGGCACAACATATAGTCTAAAGGACTTCGTTGACATGACCATCCCAGTGATTCTCACGTGACGTAACCAATATCCTCTCTTGCAAACATTGTCTTAACTAGATCTGGTAAAATGTTACACGATATAAAATTGAAACGGGTTGGAATACGTTAACACGATGGGTTACGATAAGACACGATAAAAAAATATTCTAGAATTTTCTTATATATATCTTTTCACTTAACTATTTTGAGAGAAGTTAAGTGAGAGTCCTTAAGGGTACCGGTGTGATACATACCTAAGACACTCGAATGTTCAAGTCAATGAGGAAGAAAAGGCAGGAACTAAAATGATAGAATGGATGTAAATGATCCAATCCGTATCATAGTATATTGTCTTGTATTACCTCTTTGTTTTACCTTTGGTGGTATTTATAAGGTCTTGCTTACTTGATTTCTGCAGAGAATCTCTTTGAAAGTTTAAATAATATTTTCTTGATTTGGTTGTTTTGATTTTGATTACGTCTTTAATAGTTTTGGTCACGCGGTTAGTATATGGGAAATGTGACTTGGCGCTAATATCACTCGTCGGCGGTTATTAAAGATGTTGAACTGATGCGAGCTTTGTATTTGAGGCCAAAGTATACATGGGTTTCTTTAAGCCGATTCCAAATTAACCTGTGGCTTCAGAATTTTCGTGTCCATGGCTTGGAGCTCCAGAGTGGCATGCCACATCATTATGCTGATTTGACATGTTTGTGGTTTTATACCTATACAATTATCTTTCCTTGTAGGGCAGGATTTTTTACAATACAACTAGACCTGGCAAAATGCTACACGACACGATAACACGATACAAAACAACACGATAATTTGCGGGTTTGGGTCTGCGATATCAGGTCGGTTTGATATCAGTGTCACACGATAAGACACGATAAGAAAACGGGTTGACACGGGTTGGAACACGTTAACACGATAAGAGACGATAAGAAAAATATTAATTTAATTATTTTTTTATAGTTAACTTTTTACATTACTTTTTTATTTTATTTTAGAAAACTATAAAATTCATATTTTATTTCATTAGAAAATGACAATTTTTATATCTATTTATATATTAATATTTTGTTTTAGATTCTATTTTTTTTATTACTTATATTGGATGTGCAATTTCAGTTTGGTTTATACTATTTTGAATATTTTTAAATTAATTTTAGTTTGTTTTATAATTTTTGGAATATTTTTAAATTTATAATTGAAATGCATATTTTGTTTTTTAGCCACGATAAATATTTAATATAGCTTTAATTCGTAATATTTTACATATTTTAAATTCACAGTTATTATTTATGTTGAATTTTAGTATGTTAATATATATTTTTTAAGATGTTTAGCATATCATTTGAATATGTATTTAGGCTTAATAGACATGAATTGATAATGATTTATCATTTGACAATATATATNGTACTGTTGCAGCTAATTAGTTTTTTTTTTTAATAAAAATCAATGGAAATCTGTGTTATTAAAATTTTTATTATACTCGTGCAGTTTATTATACTCGTACAGTAACAGTATAGAATAATATATAAATTTAAATGAGGCTATCAATACTCGAATTATAATTTTTATATTTGCAGATATAATATTTCAACTGATTTTTACCACTGAGCTACATCTTTAAATGTGCTAATTAGTTGTTTATAACTTTTTAACATTCAAAATAAATAAATAAATATATATATATTGCTATAATGGATTATACTATTGTGGGTTTTTGTGAACTACTAGCCAAAACTAATGCATACCTAACATTATTTTTCTCTTTTACATAATTTATCTTCTTTTTTTATCACTTAAACATGTAAACATTATTTTTCATTATCACTCCACTCATGTTTAGATCTCCAACCAATGTGAAAATTATCATGTACTATGTATTATTGCAAATATACTATTAGAGTGGATTTAACAGAGAATAAAAGTGAGAAAATGAGTATTTGTGAGATGGAAAAAAAATTAATTAATCAGATACAATAAATGAAAATAGTTCGATTTACATATTAAATTAAACTTGTTTTGACTAGGAGCCCACAAAAGTCCACAATGGTGTAGTCTACTGTAGCAAAATTCTATATACATATATATAAAATTATTTGTTAGATTACTCATAAATTTGATCGGTAATAAAATTACTAAGAATGCACTCTCAATAAGAAGTTCAAATCTTTCTGAATAGATTTTTTTTTTCTCCAATTTATAATAATAATAATAATAATAAAGACTATTATACATCTGGTACTACTTAGGCGGACAATAAGCTTGATTGGTACGGATTTATTTATTTTTAATAAATTAATAATACATGCAAGCAATGCATGACTGTTTATAGAAATATTAATTAATGACAATGATGAGTGACCAAAAAATTAATGGTTTTGAGTTGTACATATGAAAGCTACAGGTATCTTCGTCAACAAGGCAAAAGAAATAAGTCATATATATATATTTACATATATAATGTGTGTTGTTTTATTTTTATAAAATATAAAATTAATTACAATTTAATACTTTTTAATTTAGAAATTTGCATTTTGGTCTTTAAATTTAACATGTCAATTTAAGTATATTTTAGTATTAATTAAACATGACGGAATCGTTAATCCTTGTTAGTCAAATTTTTTTAATTAAACTAAAATAAAATAAATTGAAATTTAGAGATCACAATCGAAACATTTTAAATTTAATTAAGAATTGAAATTGCAACTTCTTCAAGCTAAAAAATATTAAAATGTAATTAACTTTAAAACATATAATATGTTAGAATACATTTTATTACAAATCAAATCCGCGTTTCCCTTTAACTATTTAAATTGGAATCATTTATTTGGGATTGGGGATTCAATCTCATAATTATTACACACAAAAACAAGGTTCTCTCGTTTGTCCTATCATATATATTTGGCTTGCATGAATATTGAATCCCCATAATATTTATGTCTCACTTTATAGTAGGCATGCCCATATGGCATCCAATTTAATGATACATTATGTCCACACTTTCATTGTTCGTCAAATACCAAATATACAATTTATTATTAAAAATATAAGTACAAAAAATTTCATAACTCTCTCTCTCATATAAAGCGCTCTCCTCAACATGATGTGGCCGGATATAGCCATGGATGATAGGCTTTATTGGTGTGGAAACAAAAATGATATTTTCTCTGTGAAGAATTATTTTACTATTAACTTTTAGCTTTTACATGAGGATCAAGGCCTTTGGAGTTCCATGTGGAGATTTGAGCTGCATGAGCGACTCAAACTTTTCCTTTGGCGCATTTTATCGAATGCACTATCAATTAAGCAGGTTCTAAATAGGAAGATTGTGTTGGATGATATGTCTTGTGTGGTTTGTGGAGAAGGGACGGAAAGCCTCCTCCATTTGTTCAAAGATTGGAGCGGCTTTAGGGCCTTTGCCTTTGCTTGTTGCTGGGGTGGTAGGTCAGATGCATGGCTGGTTTCAAGCATTCCCGAACTTATTAAAGCCTTCCTCAACCCTCCTGCCTAGGCTTGTGACGGAGAATATGGAAAAAACCAACATCACTATTATCATGGCTTCCCTTCTGTATTGTTTTTGGGGGCTTCACAACTATTGCATGTTTAAAGGAAAGGTCCTTATCAAAGAGAGAGATCAGATGGTTGAGCACTTTGTACTGGATTTCTCTGAAACATTGTTAGAACGAAGTTGATTCAGATTTCCTCGGTCTATGAAGCATAAACAAAAGTGATTGAGTGGGCTACTTCCTGTGCAGATGGCAAACTGTGGAGCAAACTCATTTTCTCTTCAGATGCACAGATGGTGGTCAACGAAATTGTCTCTCATTTGGATCCCTCAGGGTGGTACACTAGGTATTCTATTTTACATATTAGATGGGAGTTGTTTTGGAATACTAAAGGTACTAATAAATTTGCTGATTGTTTGGCAAAGCTAACTCTAGTTGATTTTTCCAATCTTATGTTTTTTTCTACAATTTTAGTAGTCTTTTTAAGATTTTAAATGACATTTATGTCGCTGATCTCCAAACAAGTTTCAGCTGTAATTTTTTGTGTGTGGAGTTTTTGTGAATAACAGCAGTGAGCTTTTTATAAAATAAAAAAAAAAAAAAGCGCTCTCTTTCTCGCACAGTCATAATTACGTGTGAGAGGGTTGGTTTCCACATGAAACTTCATTGGTTGCCGTGATTTGGTCTTTGGATTTTCCACTTTCTAATTCAACCTTCAAGATTCAGAACATGTGATGTGAGAGAAACCTACAAATGATATCCCACTCTTTATACAAGCAAATTGAGTTTAGAAAAAAATTAAAAACTAGTAACTATAAAAAAATTGAAGATGACATGGATGGAAAAGAAAAAATTGAGAGAGAGAGAGAGAGAGAGAGTTTGAGAAAAAATGGGCATTTTGGGAAGAAAAAAACTATGAAACTCATCTGTGTAAAAAAATTCCACATTTGATTGAAGAGGCCCAATGTGAATATGATGGGCTCATGAAACAAACAAGGTAGTTGGGTCTTGACTCTCGCATATGGATAAAATGTTTTTGCATTCTTAATATTCACCAATTTTTTTTTTCTTAAGTATTACTATTTATTATGTAACATTGTATAACATAGCATATCATTTAATTTTATTTCTGCATGGACCGTCCAGTAGTAAAATTCAATGTTTTTTTCAAAAAATGAGCTAATAAATTTGAATCCTGCAACCCAATATAAAAAGAAAACATATCATTTTTTTATTTTTTTTGGACAATCAAATATGATGTTAAGTATTTCTCTAAGTATTTCTGTTTTATAATCCTATATAAGCTAGGAAGCTAAGATGTAATTTTTCTTGTTAAATCTTAGGTGAGATTCAAATTCAAGCTCTCTGTTGGAGAAACAATGGACTTTACGTTTATAATACTACTAATATATACTTGATTTTAATATAATTTTATATATATTCGTTTCCTGATCAGGATGTGATAATTTTCCTTTATATATTTAAATAAAGTTTAACTTGATTTATAAACTTTATGATACACTATATACACATTACCATTAACAGTCGAGTTTTTTTCCTCACAAGTAAAGTTGACCCAATAGTAAATGTTATATATCTTCAGTTTTGAAATTGCATGTTCAATAATATCCTTCTTTTTGGATTAAAATATTATACTAATTCTAATAAAATAAAATAAAATTATTGTCAAGAATAATGCTAGAAGTATTATCTAATCTACTAACAAATTTATCTATGCATGTGTTATTAGTTTATTAGTTAACATATTATTATAATCTAAATTTAAATAAAAAAACTTTTACAGCGATAAATATAATTAATTAAATTCAAGTCAATCTAAAGGTAGATTTGCAACAAACTAAATAATATCTCTAATATTATTTTTATCATAAATATGAATCTAAACTAGTGCTCTACCAAAATAGACAATATATCAGATATTATATGTAAGCGGGTTCCTCAAGTCATATAGAGTAAACAGAATAAAGACTAAAAGTAATTAAAACTCTACAGGAGGTTTTGGCAAACAGAGCATAATGGAGAGCTTAGACAAATTTGGTTTCAAAAACATAATAAATCTTTTTTCATATTTTAAAAATTCATCATTTGATGCGGACATCATAGAGTCATATTCTAACATTGAAATAAAAGATGATGACATCATCTTACCTAGTAAACAAGTGATGCGTTTTAGAATTAAAAAGATTAAAGAGAAAATGCTTATACTTGTGAAAAGAACTATGAATGTATTTCAACCATTCATTATTTTCTTCTCATATCATTTCGTTCATATATTTTGGATTAATATCTTCCACACTCCCTATAAAGGTACTAATTGTAATTTTCAGACTCATGAAAAATTAAATTGCAATAGATGCAAATTTCAAAAAGTCCGGATGAGATATATGATAAATTTTAATTAAAAATATTTAATTTTATTTTATTAAAAAAATAAACTATTTAATCATAATCATTAAAAATGACATAAATTCAAATGCCGTATAATATTTTTCATTAATAAACTGTACAAGCTATATATATTAATTAATTGGTTTTAACTATATTGATTTTTTTTATGAATTTTTATCGGATTAAATAGATGTCTGAATCGTTTTATTTACTAAATCGATTATTTTTTTTAACAAATATATATAATCAAATTAATTAATTAACTTGGTTTTGCATCTCCTTGATGACCAATGTTCTAGCCCTGTTGATGGTGAGAAGGCAGAGATAAACATGCTCTTGAAGCTCCTCAACTTGCTTCCTGAACCCAGTGTTGCTCTTCCTGAGCTCCTTCACCACCTGAAAACAAACCCTTTCCTCTTTCCTCTCCACGCAAAGCTTTATCATGGACTTGCTGTGTTCCACCTCATCGTGCAGCCTAGCAACAAGCCGGCCCACCGTATCCAAATCCCTGTTCAGCACGTAAGTCCCTTTCGCCGCCGCGTCCAGCTGCTCGCCGACTTCCCTCAGAAACCGGCCGCTTCTCGGAAACGGCAAACCCGCGAGTTTCGCCTTCAGGCTCCCGAGAGGGAAGCCGAAAAGTGCGGGGCCCATCAGCAGCGCCAAGAGAGTGTGCGCCGCGAGAGCGATGGCTATGGTGGCGGCTACACCGCAAGCCGCCGCGGCGCAAAACCCGGCGGCTTTTTTGAAACACTTGATGAGCTTCATCTCTCTGAACACTCTCTTCCGCATCGATCTCAAGCGGTGCAAAACCGACGAGTGTCTCTGGCGGATGAGGTTGAAATCTTGGCCGTTGAGATTGGAGAACGGATTGGTCTGGAGGAGGAAGGTGTTAGCGAGGTCGGAGATGATGGGGTTGAGTTGTTCCGGAGGCGAAACGTCGTCGTGGCGGAGGGAGAGATGGAAATTGAAGCTGCGGCTGGATTGGATACGGTTGATGGTTTTGAGAAGGCGGCTGCAGATGGTGGAAGCTTCGGCGCTGATATCGAAGTAGTTGAGAAGGAGGGCTTTGAGTTTTGGTAGCTTTGAGAGGATTGGCGAGTCGAGAATATCCGGAATGGATTCTTGACAAGGTTCTAGAAGGATCTCTGATGATGACGATGAATCTTGGTTTACAAGTAATTGAGCTTTGCTTAAGAAATCGGCATAGGATTTGGTCCTCAATGCGCTCGCATATTCTTCATTCACGTTCGAGCTTTTCCAGCCAACTTCTCTCGATTCTAATTTGCGCACTAAAAATTAAAACAAAGAGAATGTTAGTTTTACTACTTTTATTTTATTTTATGTTTGTTGGAGCTGTTGAACATTCACTTTAAAATCTCTTATAATACAAAATTGAATTATTACTTTTTTTTAAAACTTTAAACCATTAGAAAATAAGTCATCAAATTTTTTTTATAAATTTTTTTCTCCAGGAATGTTAAACCGCTAATTAAGATTATGTTAATCTTTTTATCATCGTATATATACAAGATTAAGCATTAAAAAATATCTATTAATTGAACTTGGTTTAGTTCGTACGTCTCTCGCATCCACGACACTTCCAGTCTCTTCCTCTTTAACTTAGATTTGATGTATTAAATTTATTAATTATAAAATTTCAAAAAAAAAAGAAAAAACAAGCATTGAAAAAGACTTTTTTTTTTTCTTTTTTCTTTTTAGTTAGACGTAAATGCTGAAATTGCTATTCATCTTCTTGAATATATAGAGAAATTTAACTATTTCGTATATATATCTACTTCTAGTTATTCAAACTTTGAAATGAAGATAAAAATGCAGAAGGAAATTAAAAAGGAAAAAAAAGAAGAACATGAAATATACATACACATAAACACAAGTATATGTGTGCGTGTGTGTGTATTGCAATGGAGCAGTACCTTTTCTGATCTTAAAGGTTCTTAATTTTGCCCACATCCCGAGCCGGTGAATCCTATTTAAGAAGAAAAAATTTGATGGTGAGGATGGTTATGGTGATTTAGTCTATAAGATAAGCTAGTTTTTTTTTTTTTTTTTCCTTGGTAACTTTGGGCTAGTTAATTAAACCAGCAAGAGCAATTTGAATCAATTTGAAGAAGGAGATCCAAACGGAACTTGAAATTCAGCTTACGCTTCCTTTCTTTATATATAAAAGGGAATATATATATATATATATATGAAATAATATGTAAATTCGAATTTGGAGAAGGATTTAACTTCCTGCAGGCTAAGGTATAGGTTGTTTTGAAATGATATGTTATATACATATATATAAAGCCTTTAAAAAGGTTTTATAGATTGTATGTCACGCAGTCTTTTTCATATGCACAGTTCTAATCATAATCTCTAAAGAAAGAGAAAGAGATGGAGAGAGATCTAGGGTGTGTTAAAGTTCTAATCATTACTTCTCCAAGTTGTATGCAATCTTTAAGGCCTAAATTTGCTGAAGAGCCTCCCCATATTGAGGAAACCTTTTTTGGCATCTGTTATATATTTATATATTTGTATATATGCTTTTTAGCTTTATGAATTTTGTCCTTATTTAAGTTATTTAAAGTTTGTAAGCATACACCGTTTTATGCCTAAAAGGAATTTCATATCAAATTGGATTTCCAATTTTGCTGAAAAAACTCTTGCTTTCAAAACACATAACACGTCAAGAAAATGACCCTTTTACCATTTTATATATTATGGAATTCATTTATGTCCATAAATCCAAAAGTTAGGTACTTATACTAAAGAACATTAAGGGTAGGTAGGTAATTAAAGAAGTATGTAAATATGGATATCTTTCAAAATTCCTTGTTGAAGATTTCTTGATGAGTCGATCATTGAATAATAAGCTTCAAAATGGATCACCACTATGTATGTGTGTGTGTAAAGCTAGCACTCTGCGTCTCTGCCTTGTATTATGCAGCTATAGTGCTACGTGGGTTTTTAAACTCATCCAAGTATTATTATTTAGTTTGCCAAATTATTGGTTTAGCAAATCTACAAATTCCCACGATTTTCATCTTTTATCAACATGGTTTAGTATAATTGTTTTGTTTTGCTTCATATATATATATATATATTGTCATTTTTGAGTTTTTTTTTTTAAATAATATTCATTTTTGTTGAATGGCTATTTCTCCTCAAAGCTCAAAGAGATAAAAAAAATGCATCATGATATCTTTTATATTTTATTTCTAATATGTTTTTATTAACATGTAGACATGTTTGAGTTTTTATATGTGCATTTTTATTTTAACATGTTTTAAACTCATTTTGGATCAATATATATATATTTAATTATTTTGATAGAATTATTAAATTTTGAACCCATAATCTTTTAAATTTTTGGCTTTGATAACATGATAGACACAATAAACCGAAATCTAAAGATTGAATTCTATTAATGTGTATTGAGTTTATATAAACTAAAAGAAGTTAGCTAAGGCTAGCACTAGGACTGATCATTACAAGCTAATAACACAGAAAGAATGTTACGTGTCCATGAACAAAAAAGAAAAATGGATATCTATATATGGTTACTTCTTCTATAGACCTGTGCTGACTTAAAGCGGCTTGGTGATCTTTAGATTGCCTTATAATTCCACCCAATGAAGTACCCAGTTACTTTTAGTAGTTCCGATTAATTAATTATATGGTCGAAACCATAGTTTTTGGATTATAATATAAATAAAACCAATAGAAACACCATATATAAGTCAAGAATTATTAAAGTATCTTTGATAAGCATCTATTTGATTTGAATTAGTTGTCAAATAAAATTCTCTTAGTTGGTATGACTCTCACATCTGTATCTATAAAATTGTAAGTTTGAGGCACGACCTCTTCTCTTTTAAATTAAAATTCATTTTTATATTCCTTTCTGCTTAAAATGAATAATAATTTGAATTATTTTTTGTTTACAAGTTTATTTTTGGACATTGTGTGTATAGTAGAAAAGGGTATGTAATTATTAAATATAACTTTTTTACCCAAAGACAATTTGAGCAATAGAAAATGCTACTTAATTTTGTTATTTGGTCTTAATTAAAATCAGTTTATTTTCTGGTCGTTAAATACAAATCAACCAAACAATCTCCTTGTTTCAAATTAGAGTTGCCTTTAATTTCTCCAACTTTCGTCTCTATATTTTCACTCTCTTTTTTTCTTCTTTAATATATATAAATACTATTTGAATCTTATATTTATATATAAAACGCATTGTACTTATTTCTATAACTTAATTACAATTTATAATACAATTTTGGCTTTTTAAATTCAATAAATACTATATTTTTAAATAGCAAACTAAATGCACCTCGATAGTCATATACTTTCCGTCTTTATACTTTAAAAAAGGTAACAAAAAAGGGATATAATAATATTCATTATATATATAAAAGGGTTAGAAATTGAGAAATATCGTTTTGGATCGGTTTTTTTTTTTTTTTTTTTTTTTTTAAAAGAGGCAACCATATTTTTGGATTATTATTTTTGGTTTTTGAATGGTTAGGGAGCGTTGAAGCTTGAACAAGGCAGGTCGGCAGGCAATACCTGTAAAAGCGAACTACTTCTCCCTAACAATTTTTGGTTTTTACTGCTGCAAACCTTTTTTTCCTTTTGAATAATTTGCTCCAACTAAATTAAATATATAACGCATTCTATCACTCTCTCTCTCTCTAATGGAATTGTTGTTTGACACGTGTAGCATGGTCATTATGCCATGTGATATCTTGAGTAAACTATAAAAACAAATAACATACACAAACCCATGTACGTAAGAAAGCTCTTGAAGTCCCATACAAGAAAACTCAATCCTAAAAAAGAAAAATAGTTCGAATTGCAAACACATACATGCATATATATATATATATATATATATATATATATATATATATATATACATAACTGTTACTGTGGACGATATAGCCACCATTTAGAAAGCAACAGTCTACCGTAATTGTCTGATGTACATAATCACATGTTCAATACTTTTGATTATACGCATTGAACGGCTGCAATGAATTGTTGTTTTCTGAATAGTAGACGACGTAGCACATATTAACAAAATCGTATATATATATATTTTATAATATACATAAGGCACTGACCATGCATCTTGGTAATTGTAGTCCAAGAAATAGAATAAAATATACATCATATATTGTAAAAGGGTGCAAAGATCCCAAAAATATCCGGTACAAAATAATAGGGCACAACCTGGCCATGAAATTTTCAAAAGAATGCTTTTTATTCTTTGGTAAAATTCAAAAACTTTACAAAAGAAAAAAGGTATATAATCTCATTTTCATGTGCCTATAAGCAATTTTCAACAAAAAGACGACACAGCCCCATGTAGCTACACCACCCAAAGGTGTACTTGTATAGCCTCCAAATTAAATGATAGAAGCGGTATCAAAAAGGTGGAAAAACACCAACCCTGTACAAAAATAGGGACCAGAGTCCCAAATGATGCTACCTTGATAATACCAAAAAGAGACATAATCAATCCCAAATCATCCATTTTGCAACATTGTAATCACTCATCCAATGATTACAATTTTTTTTTTTTCATTCATCCTCCATCACTAAGTCACCAAATCAACCAACTTTCTTCAATCTATCTACCACAGCAAATTAAAGGACACAACTTAATACCATATAACACGTCCAAAACAGAGCATAATTACACACACACACACACACACACACATATATGATCTGAAGAATTTCTTTAAAAGACCAAATGACCTTCACTTCAATTACTTCCAGGTAAGCCCCCGTGATGTCCACCTTGAATCACTTGGCTTCTCATATGGAGCTCGGAACCTGCTCACACATGTACAGCATGCTCCAAAACCTTGTTGTGATGAACTAGCCACATTAACCTGCACACACAAAAAAAAAATGTTATCAATTAAATATTTTATAACCAATTTTCATACACAAATAACAAACTGGTTAATTATTTGTTATTTAGATGACACTTGTTCAAACCAATGAATTTCTATAGTCTTGGAGGTACACGTAACTTTGTGCAGCAAAACTCAAGAAGAACCTTTGAAAATGTGGACCCTTTATAATCGCTGACCTATGTGCCTGTAATAAAGCCATAGAACCAGGAATCTTCACCCTTATTATATCTACCATACCTGACTTAAAAAAAAAAAAAACATTAACAATAGGTAGCCAGACTCTCATACAGGTTGTTGAACCTTCACATATGGGCGCCTGGCCTATGTTTTGTCGAGAGGTCTCCATCATAGAGTGCCATTATCATTGGATTCATCTCGGAATTCATCTCATCTATTACACAAGACTATGTCTGGATCCGGCTCTGATACCACTTTTTGGTCCCAAGAAGAGATGGAGTTAATCCATTAAGGAGAATATCTGTTCTTTTTATATACATGGATCTTCATTTCTAGCTAATGTGGAACTTTAGCTCGCACACTTCCAACAATAGCAAATTAATGATCTCCACCAATCCAATACTATCAAGGGATTAATTTCCTTTTAGCCTTATTGCATTGCACTCCATACCTCTTCCTTAATTCTTCCACAATTACATCAATCTTCAAATCAGGGGCACCACATGCATTTTCTGTTACTCTAGATGGCTCATTATTTTCCTCACAAGTTCAAATCCTTCTTGAATTACATTTTCTGTTACTACTTCCATAGAACGGCTCAAACTAGAAAATACTCGTCCTACTTTAAAAACAAGTTTGCTTTCTGGCTGAAGTAAATATTTCAATTAATTTTGCCATTGGATCTTCATCATCAGATTGACTGGCATTAACAAAATCATCATCACCTAACCCATAGTTTGACCATTTACCATCACTGCCATTACCACCTCTATTGGATGGTATTCATTATCCTCTGAGGAGTTCACATATATTTCTTCACTCTTTTTTAACGTTATGGGTTCTAACCTATCATCTTCACTCTCCCTATCACCATTTTCCATATTACTCTTTGTTAAGATTTGTTTGTGATTGAGTTGTACAGGATTAATATGGGGAAAGGACGAGTTTGTGTTTCAATGTTATAAGCTAGCTTCATGTGTGGTTCTTATAGAAGAGAAAAAAAAAAAGTAGAGAGGAAGAGATAGTAATTTGGTAGATAATCTCATTAATTCATTTCATGCTACTGGGTATTTAAAAGAAACAACCATTATCCTATAAAATAGCAACTACACCTACATAATAGAAACATTGAGCAACAGTTAACAAAACAAATTAATAATAAATGAATAATAACAATTGAACTTTTATGACCATTAATCAACTATCTTGACTAAGTTAGATTATGCACATATCATTCTCCTCCCCTTAAGGATCATTGTCTGCAAAGATGAAAAAAAATTTCAGGTACGATGTCCACTATATCTCTGACACTCGTACGAATTGAATCTTTGACAATAAATAATTGTGGTCGCTCGGAGTGGTGATCCGGTACAAATTCTATCAAAGTAGTAATATAATTCCTTCTTACAACGCTCCCATGCTTATTGATTAGTGAGTATTCGAACCAGATCTTGTGTACATACTCTTTGGATTGATGGGAGTCCTAAGACTCCAGCGCCAGAGTTTTTGGTGCCCCAGGCGCTACTATCACTAGTAATGGGCAAACAAGTGAGTTATGCTTCTTGTATAAGTTATTCCTCTCCTCAATTAAGCGAGCTACACCTATTGCATTGGCCAAGCTACTCAGTTGCTTAATTTTGATATCTAAACGAATGTCATTCCGAAGTCCTGCAATGAAATATCCAATAAGAAAAGTTCAAGAAGGCCATCTACATGGTGCGAAAGACTTCTTCATATGCTTCGACATTGGAAGTCTGCTTAAGCCATTTAAGAGCTTCGAATGGGTCTTCATATTCAGTTGGACCGAAATGAAAAAAAACAGCCTTGGTTAACTCATTTAAAATGAGGGGTTGATGAAACTTTGACAACCATCGGTGCCATTAAAGGGAAATTCCCTCTAGACGGAAGGACGCTAACTCAACTTGTCGTTTGGGCGACACATCTTTAAATTCAAAGTATTGTTCAGCTTTATAAACCCAACCAGTTAGGTCCTCACCATTAAAACTTGAAAAAGACAATGTAAGGTGGTGATGATGAGAATCATTGTTGTTGTTGTTATGTCGAGAAGTATGAGGAGAATGAGATGATTCCCCTGCAGCGAAAGGGTTAATCTCTGGATGGCTAGACAAAGAACTCCGAATGCGAAGAGATTGAAGCTCGATAAGAATAGTTTGTATGGAGGTGTTAACTTGATCGATCTTGGACTCATGACGGACCAAGATCTCGTTAACATCATTATGGAATTCCACATTTGTTTTGTCACGAGTGTCCATAGTAGAACAAGTTTATGAGAAAAGAAAAAGAGTGGTGAAACCGGCTCTAATACCACTGATATGCATTTTACTCTCATAGTATTACAGAGAAGAGCAAAAAGAATAGAGAGGAAAATATAGCAATTTGAGAAATAATCTCATTAATTCATTTCATGCTTAAAAAACAACCAATATCCTAAAAAATAGCAACTACACTTACATATTAGAAACATAGAGCAACAGTTAACAAAACAAATTAACAATAAATAAATAATAGCAGTTGAACTTTTATGCCATTAATAAACTATCTTAACTAAGTCAGATTATGCACATATAAGGTTCTTGCAAATTATAAGCAAATGAGGGTGTTGTTTGGTATTCAAGTGACTCCTCTTCACATGGTTCATTAGTTTGAGTAGATTGAAGCGATGGCAATGGATATGGTGTACCTAATGGCATGATATCAACATGGAAGTGAAGCTTAAAAATACCTTCTTCTTTTTTTCAAACTTAGCATAGTATTCTAACAGTTGTTTGTTGTTAAAGTGTATAATTCAATTAATTTCTCATAAGTTCGAGCTTGTGAAAACAATGGTATTGAGTTATAAGTTTTTTCCACATCATAAAGTATTAGTCTTAAATTGTTTTTCTCTCCCACATTTTAACTAGTTTTTTTTTTTTGGTGAATAACATTTTAACTAGTTGAGTCTCCATATTAAAGTTCACATGTATTTTTATGAGAACAGTAGCACTGAACTTTTACACATTTTACCATTCTTTTATGGTAGTTCAAGCTTAATATCAATTTTATCCCCCAATTTCTTAATTTCTTTTGAAAATATCCCTAAGAAAGTTGCATCGTTGATAAGACATGTTATAGACACCACTAGAAAAAAGGGTAAAAAACATCGAGTAAAACTTGACATTTTAAGTGTTTAAAATGACGGACTCAAATCGTCATGAAAAGAGGCGTCGTATATAGTCACAAACAAATACGATGATTAAAAACTGTTGTTTTTAACATTGTTGAAGTCATGTAGACGCCATGGGGGGTAACGAGCCACAACTAGGAACCATCGTTTATAAATTAATTTATAAATGACGGTTCCCACATAGGCCCGTCATATTATTTTTTTCAGCAATTTTTAAATCAATTTATACAAAATTATATTAAATATTTAATATATTCTAATTACAAAACTCTTATACAAAATTACTAATTAAATCAAAACTCTCATGTACAATTTTTCACACAAAATGTGCACAATATATGCACGGGTAGTTCATACATATCATCAAGTTTAATACATATCATCGGGTTTAATATATATCACCGGATAATTTATACAATTTCTGATTATATACACAATATACAAATTAACAATCAACTTAACAAAATACATTCAATATTCTAACAAAATAATGCATTATATTCAATATTTGAACTTTCTAATGCACGAGTTAGGCTCGTCATATACAAATTAACAATCAGACGAACACAATATATTCAATATTCAAACTTTTCAATGCACGGATTCAAACATTTTCACAGAATAATGCATTCACAATTTGTTAAAAATAATTTAAATAGATTGCCGAGTATTAACCTTAAAGTTTTTGGGTTAAAAATTATAAATATTCTGTGAAATGAAGAAATAATCAGACCACAATGGAGAAGAGGAGAAAACGATGACCACAATGGAGAAAATGAGCAAACAGCGGTGGGTGTTTTAGGGTTTCTAGAGAAGTGAGGAAAAATGAAAGATGAAGATGTGTATAATGTGACGACTCGGATCTAAAAAGCTAGAGTAAGTGTGAGCGGGTGCAAAGGGCACTGGCAGGCTACCTTACTGGCATAGCCAGAGTAAGTGTGGGCAGGTGCGAGGCACTGGCAGGCTACCTTACTGGCAGAGATCGGTGTCCAATCCCACATCGCCCGGGTGTGGAAAGGGGGTCATGTGGTAATGGTTCAAAAGTAAAGTAAGCACTCTCTTAACAACCAATGCCTTTTTAGAGCGTTTGGCTTCAGAGTTGGAAGAACTCTGGGGTTAAGCGTGCTCCAGTGGGAGCATTCCTAGGATGGGTGACCCCCTGGGAAGTCTGACCAAAAACTCCATGCAGTCTGAAGTGCGGTGGCTAAATTGGAGACAATATTGGTTGGAGAGAGAGTGTGGTGTTACAAATTGTATCAGAGCCTGTACCCGGCCGGAAATGTGCCAGCGAGGACGCTGGGCCCCAAAGGGGGGTGGATTGTGACGACCCGGATCTAAAAAGCCAGAGTAAGTGTGGGCGGGTGCAAAGGGCACTGGTAGGCTACCTTACTAGCATAGCCAGAGTAAGTGTGGGCGGGTGCGAGGCACTGGCACTGTGGCAGGCTACCTTACTGGCAGAGATCGGTGTCCAATCCCACATCGCCCAGGTGTGGAAAGGGGGTCATGTGGTAATGGTTCAAATGTAAAGTAAGCACTCTCTTAACAACCAAGGCTTTTTCAGAGCGTTTGGCTTCAGAGTTGGAAGAACTCTGGGGTTAAGCGTGCTCCAGTGGGAGCATTCCTAGGATGGGTGACCCCCTGGGAAGTCTGACCAAAAACTCCATACCGTCTAAAGTGCGGTGGCTAAATTAGAGACAATATTGGTTGGAGAGAGAGTGTGGTTTTACATATAAAGAAGAAAACACAGAGTTAAAAACGACGGACACGAGCTAGGCCAGTCGTTTTTACCCAGATAGCATGATGGTTTTATAATGGAACAGTCGTTTTTACTCCAAACAGTGTCGTTTTGTGCAAATACGACGGTTTTGTCTATGGAACCCTTTGGAACCGTCGTATGTAGCCTATAACCAAGACACATTGCATCCACGTGTCTTTTGACATTATAAACGACGGTTTTTGTGGGAAACTGTCGTATATAGCTTACAACCAAGACACGTGGCATCCACGTATCTTGGGACATTATAAACAACGGTTTCAGTGGGTAACCGTCATTTATAACCTACAACAACGACAGTTCTTCTTGAACTGTCGTTTATCCTTTTTTTTTTGCAACAGACCGTTGTTATTATCGCTTCCAAGAGTTAATAACTGTTATTTTAATGTATCAACGTCGGTTACTTCACAAACCAACGTTTATATAGAATTCAGAGCCATCGTATATGATCTCTTTTTGTAGTAACGAGAATTATCAAAATTTGTTAATAGCCCTTCATGTTGAACCACGGTATAGTGCACCATCAATTCAAATATTTTTTCCTAACAGTTAAAAAAGAAAAATCTTTATGCAAAATCAATCTTGAAAAACATCCATTAATTACAAATGTAAAGTTTATGATCAATTACACATTTCATACAAATCACATTGTCTTTCTTGTTGAACATAATGCATATACATTCGTATGCATACATACTTTCATAGATCAACACATTATACTTTATTAAACCACTAAATATTATTTGAAGTCCATTAAATAGTTTACATGATAAAAAAAAAAAAGATATACATTAATCTCACATATAACGGATGATGTTTAATCATTAATATTAAAGGCTCATCATTTAATCATGTTAAACAAATATATCATTCTCTGAAGTAGTTAAACATGGTTTACATTTTTATACAAATATTATTACCAGACCCCAAAAAAAACAAATGTTTCAAACACATCATGAATTCAGGAAGACATAAAGGTATCAAATATTATTACCAGACCAAAATAATAATAAAAAAATTCGGCCGAAAAAAGCAAAGATAAAAGAAGTTCAAAGCAAATAAACAAAGAACAATAATAATAAATATATCAACCAAAAATAAAAATAAAGACAATCATAAAGCAGTCCAAGGGTGGACCTATTTTGTAAACTGGGCCCCCATTGATCCCCACCATCAAAAGTTTTCCCTACGCTCCTACTCGACAGGCCTAAAAAACCACGGAATCAGTGCAGGTAATATCTCAAATTCCTCAGGTAGGACCCACATTTAACCAATCATATCCACTACATTCCCAAAATCAAACCGTACCAACACACCCCAATTCCCCAACTCGGTCACAGCCTTCACGGCCGTCCGTAACTTGAACATTTCTCAATTATACCCAGTCGAAATTACCGTCTGTACCACCGGGAAACCGGCTAACATCCTTCCCTACGCACCACACGCAGACCTCGCAATTCGCAATCTTCCCGCGGTTTCCCGGTTGCCCATTTTCCTCAAATTCAAAAAAACATTTTTGTTTTTGTTTTTTCATATTTTGTAATTTTCGGTGGCTGCGAAATTCAGTCGTTCAAAAAAAAAATATCTAAAACAAAACAAAAAATGAGTATCTGATCCCAATTCCGAACAGAAAAAACAAACTCTCCCCCAAATACCCCAAACCCTAGAGAGAGAAAAGAAGAATCTAGTTTCTAGAGAGAGAAAATAGTAGACACAGTCAGAGATTGTATGTATATGTGAGTGAGAGAAAGAGAGAGTGAATCTCTGAGGAGTCCTAAGAAATTGGCGATGGCGTCGTCGAAGGTGATGGCGTCGTCCAATTCGCGTAATTCGGATCTACCGAGACGTTCTTCTTCGTTGTCTTCTTCCGCCGCTACAAAATCTAAAGCATCGTCGTCGCTCTCTGATCAAAACCTGAAGAGAAACAAAAACAATTCCAATCGAATCACGAAAGCTTCGCCTGGCTCCATGACCGTCGATGGCCTCCTTCGCAATGTCTACGACACTAATCCCACCACCGAATCCACCCTTCTCGACGCCCAAATCACACTCATCGACACCGCTCCCATCGCCACTGCAGCGGGTGCCGGCTCCGGCGACCTCGATTCCGGTGGTTGTATTAGCTCCTCCAATGCTCCTAAAACGGTCGACGACGTGTGGAGGGAGATTGTCTCCGGCGATAGGAAGGAGTGTAAGGAAGAGGCTCCGGACGAGATGATGACTCTCGAGGATTTCTTGGCCAGGGCTGGAGCCGTCGAGCAGGACGATGTTAAATCGCTGCCACCTCCGATTACTGAGCGATTGAGTGGTGGGCTTTTCTCGTTTGATTCAATCCCATCGAGTCCGTTACAGGCCCTGGATAAGGTCGAGGGTGCGATTATTGGGTTTGGCAATGGGGTTGAGGTGATTGGAGGAGGAGGAGGAGGAGGTGCGAGGGCGAAGAGAGGGCGAGCCGTTTTGGAGCCATTGGATAAGGCTGCGCAGCAGAGACAGAGGCGAATGATTAAGAACAGAGAATCTGCGGCCAGGTCAAGGGAAAGGAAGCAGGTAGAGATATAGTTGAAGGGGAAGGATTGTTTGTTTTTTATTTTGGCGTTTTTTAATTTGCATTTTTGCTCTTTTGTGCTTCTTGTTTTCTTGGGTTCTAGGCGTATCAAGTTGAGTTGGAGTCGTTAGCAGTGAGACTTGAGGAGGAAAACGAGATGCTGATGAAAGAGAAGGTATTTCCTGTTTAATTATATTAGAGAATTGTAGGAGCTAGCAATTATTTTGAGGATGAGAACCATTAATGTTTTTTTTTTTTGCCCCTTTTTTTGTTGGAGCATATCACTGTACTTTAGAGATATCTTATAGGGGAGAAATTGGTGAATTTTGGTAGATTTTTTTTCTTTCGGAGTTATGGAAACAACGATTATAATATAAAACAAATTACAGGTCCTGTTGGTAATGCAAACCTACCAGTTTTTGAAATTTAGAAAATTTTGCATTACCAACTGGATGGGAAATCTTTTTCATCTGATATTAAGGCTCTTTTCACTGCTAATTAGAGGGCTTGAAAGGTGCTTGTATTGTGATTCATGTTAAGCTTGTTGCTGTTGTCAGTCTTACGAACGGGTTTAATTTTTCTATTAGTTACATCTAAATATAAATATCCCACTTGAAAGACAATAGTATGTGATTTCACATGTTAAACCATAAAAGTCGATAATCAGAATAAATTTTGTCTCTTTACCTATATTGCATCTGTAAACTGGCTGCTAAATCATGGTATTTCTATACTAAGCTCTTGTAGCTCCACAAAATCTGAAATTGTGTTCATGTACCTTATATAGGGCTATATATGGATGTATTTATATATTACATATATGTAAGTGTATATATGCATAAGTAGTACATTAAGATGTATGCTTAAGGTTTTATGTTTTATATATTTTTGATAAGCAAGCTTTCCTTTTTCAGTACACACTATTCCTATGCTAGTCATGATTTTAACCTTGTGGACATGGAGACAAATGTCATGTTTTGACATAGGCTCGAGATTTTGCAGACTGCAACTAGCAAAGTTTCTAGACATGGGGACACAGATTTATGTATGTGTCTTTGTGAACCTAATGTTAAACCTATCTATTAATGAGTGTTTATTTGCTTCTAGAATACCCCTATGTGGGAATGGAATCAAGGAATCACTACTTTGGTTGAGTTTTTAAACAATAATATTCAACAGCCATAAAAACCAATGCAAAATTTATAGGCAAAGGAGGATTTTTTATAATTAGGTTATTTATACCTATTAGGTGCTGTATAGATACTGCTTTGTGGGAAAAATACATGAGAAATTATGGGAGTTTTTTGCTGAGGAATAGAGTTAAGATTTAAAAGGTTACCAGGCAGAAAGAAGGATATGTTTGTTAGAAGATGAGCCTTTTGCTCTCAATGGCTACCATTATCGTTCCATGTTAGATTTGTTTTTTGATTGAGGTAAGGATAATGCACGATTGATTTGGTTCAACTTCACCATGCTAAAGCAATTGTCTATACAAGTTTTACGGTTATCATTTCATTTTCTATCTTGCTATTATCATATATCTTGTGGCTTGGTAGTCATAATTTTTCTTTTTTAGTTATGTTTATTAGTAGGAAGAAATTTCCAGTAAGTATAATTTTCAGTGGTTGGTCACCTTCATTTTTATCTCTACGCTCTAATATCTAGATGCGATTACTCAAAGATGGTTGGTGAACCATTACTTCTGTAATACTTCCTTCTGTTATTAACTTATTAGTACATTTCTTTGGTCTCCAAGTCATGACTCAACTTTTGATCTTGATGTATTTCTTTATTTTCAGCATATAGTTCATTATTCTCTTCAGTTTCTAAAGAAGGTTTTTCTTTTGCAGGCTGAAAGAGCTAAGGAAAGATTTAAGCAGGTATTTATTTCATTTATGATGGTTTTTACTTTTTTATTCTTGGCAACTCACTGCATTATCTTTGGGAAGGATTTTGTGAGTAGATAACAATTGATTCTAGAAAGAGATATTAAAAAGCGACTGAAACTCCTCTTTTGGATTATATTTTTAGTTAGCAACCATATATGAAACCTAAGAAGTGTAGACATAAGGTGCATAAAATAGGTCTCTTGCTGTCTTTGAAATTGGAAACCAATAATGGTAACATGTTATAAACAATTGGAAAATGAAATAGAAAGTCCTGTATAATTTAGCTGCTGGGTGCTTGGTTAATACTGAACTTATATTTCATTCTAGTTTCAAAGCTTTTGACCTTGTCCAACTCCTATTTAACCGTTTCTTGTTTTGAAAAAATAAAATATGAGCATTCCTCCTCATTCTCTTGAAGAAAGAAAACATTGTTCTAATCATGTTAGATTTTTTTTTTCTTTTAAAAAAATATAGATTTTTAAATATATTATATGGTTTTAATTTCAAATAAATAGAAAGACGTTTGTAATGGGTGTTCTATGAACCACATTAATGACAAATCAATATCATTCTCTAGATTGCCTTAGGTAACATGCTTAAAAAATGCTATAAACTCCCTTTTTATCTAGCTGACCTTAAAATCTTGTAGCTTAACCAAAGTAGTTGGACACAACTGAAGATGCTAAGGGAAATTAGAACTAATTGGCCTTGCCAAAATAGTTTATGTAAAATGGTATGTCTTCTTTCTGATTGAAGCTTCGCATTGCTGGCAGGAAGGTTTGGAGAGACATCTATCATATATCATATAATGGACTGGCTGTAAGGTTATTAGAGCAGGCCTTTTTCCATGTGCACTGTTGTTTTATGTGTAAGGAATTTTTGTAAATTATGAAGCCTAAAAAATTGTCGACCAGCCTTGGTAGAGGCAGGAACTTCACTATTAGTTGAGAAAATCGATGAAATTATCATGGTCAGGACACAAAATTGAAGTAGGTTTTCTGTTGTCAAAGATATCAAAGTGGATAAAGAGTTGTAAAGCAGGATAGCCAATTACAAGAATCACACTTGGATTTATTTCAATAAAATTGTTTATTTGCAATATAAAACTTATTTTGAACTATTAGCAGAATGTACTGTAGGATATCTCAAAAACACAATATTTGCATAGTTAAAGGTATACTTAGGGAAATATCTAGAGAGCTAGGGGATCTTGTTTTACTTTTGTTTGGTCTACACTGGTGAAACCAAGTCGGCTGCAGAGTTATTAGAGAGATAGCACTAATATTGAATATTGAAAGTTGAAGAGGATATAATCCCAATAGGGATCGGATGGATTGTCAGTTGGCATGGAAGTGATGTGCAGTTATTTTTATTTTGGAGGGTCAGAGAAAGAAGAGATCCTTCACAGGAGCTAAAATCTGATTTTCATAGGAGCCTTTGGTTTTTCCTTGAAGCCAAGTGGATCAGCACTGGAATGTCATCTGTAATTTATTTTAACTTTCTATACTGACAAACATTTCTGAATATAATAATAGGATATTGATGTAGCTAGAAAGAAAATTGTTTCCCTGTTGTTTACCCTTTCAGTTTTTGTGATTCATTATATGTAAAACATAAGATTGGCCATGACTCTTTCAGCACATTGTATGCAACAATGCATTGTTATAATCATTTGATTACATGTGTAGTTAACTTTATTGATTTTGTTCTATTGCAGTTAATGGAAAAAATTATTCCAGTAGAGGAGAAGCAAAGACCACCCCGTGTTCTTCGGAGGGTTCATTCCTTCTAGTGGTAGTAATTTATACTTGGGGTAAAACATGGAAACGGATTTTCAGATGCAGGAAGAAAAAAGAAACAACAACATCTTCTTATTGGAACCAGATCTTCTAGATTAAAATTTCTATATTTGTTTTGCTGAGAGATGGGGTTTTGATATAAAGAAGAGAAAGGGAATGCAACCTGAAATATGAAGGAAATTCCTTGTTTACTGAACAAAAGGAGACTTACATAAACAAGATAGAGGTAATATAATGTTGATGCTTGTAGTTAAATTAACAGGTTCTGCAATGAAATCTCAATTCCCCAATTGTTGATGTGAGGGGAAGATGAGGATCAAAGATTAGTATATTTATGGTTTGATAGTTATTACAATTTTTTTTTTCCCCCAGTAAAGTATGAGGTCCGAGGTTAGTCTTATGTTCATATTCAAAGGGATATTGTCAATGTCTGTAATTATAAGGTTAGAAAGTGTGCATTTTCTTTTTCTCTTCATTTTCTATGCTATTGATTTTTTTAATTTTTTTAATGGGGGATTAATTGAAGGCAATTTGCCCAATGGACTTCGCAAGGCCAGTGACATATTGAACTAAAATTCCCTCTGATATAGACCACTTTTAGATTATTTATAGAAAGGAACCTTTTGAGACTCGCGCACTATTTTTTCCCTTATTCTAATTGGGTATTTAGTCTTTTGAGACTTTAGACTTTAGGTGGTTTGTCTAGTGACGTACTTGGTGTTGGGCCTAGTGAAGATCTAGTACATATTTTATTTTTTTAATCGAATATGAATTCTGATAATCTTCCCAATTAAACTTTCTTTCGAGTAATTTTGTAACAAATAATTAGATATTACCAAATGATGAATTGATAGATCATGCTATCTGAAAGCGCATCCTAGAATTAAATATTTGGTTGGCTTTTCAATTTTCACGGGAAAAAAAATCAAAACAAATTAAATAAAAAGCCCATTTTGTAGAGTGCCTTAAATTAGTTTTGGACAAGGTGTTGGAGGAAAACAGTTCTAGGTAATGGTATTTTCTAGAGACAAATGTGTGGGTTCCACATAATGGGCACTCTACATGCTTTGTTTTTTTTTTTGGTGAATACACTCTACATGCTTTGTCTCGGGGGGTCTGGTATCCTCGGAGTATTGAAATTTTGCCTGCGTTTGGAGAGCTACGCATTCAATATCCCACTAACAAGTGGTAGTAAATCTTGACTGTCAGATTAATATGTAGTAAATTATTTAAATTCGTTAACTATATATATATATATATTAAACTAAACATATAATTATTTCTTTTATATATGCTTCTTAGGAATCAATTATAAAAGTGATAGATTTTAATTTGTTCGAATGCAGTGATTTAGTCTTATAAAAATAAAAAAATAAAAAAATAATGCAGTGATTTGGCAAAAACGAAAAAAAAGAAAAGAAAAAGACTGTGATTTGTCACATTAACCCCTCCTTTTGATTTTGTCAAGTAACTTTCAGTTTTGTCTTGCAGATGGAATAATATTTGATTTATAGGTCCTCACTTTTGTACTTATCGAAGCTCCTTTGTTACTGCTGTTTCATGCATATATATGTCATTTAGTACTTGTCTTTATATATATTTCTGTTTCCAAATGTTAAAATTAATTTTCCCAACCTTTGACTCAGCCTTAATATTTACAATTGGAATATTCAAGATACCATATAGTTGCTGGCTTGCCTTTGGTTTCGCACTATTTTCCCTCCTTTTGATGCAATATTGAGCAGCAAGGTTTAGGCTAAACATGTTGACCAAAAAAAGTTTAGGCTAACAATGTTTTAATAAGAAAATAACGAGCTTCCTTAAGACACTAAGATGCTGTACATTTTTTTTATTATTTATTATTTTTAATATAAGTATTTGAATTCATCACTTTTTTATGTGAAAATAATACGAGATTTTACTAGTAGATTTGTCTTTTAAAAAACGATATACAATTATAATTATGAGACTTATGTTTGTTTGCCATTGAATATTGGATAAAGAGATTTGATTTTAAAGTTTGATGATTTGAAAGAAAAAAGAAAATTAAAGTTATTAGGTGTTAATTAGGATTAAGGTTCTAAGGAGTTGTAGTAGAGACTCTATTCTGTTTTTCTTTTGTGATCAATTGAGATAGAATATTATTCTACGGTGTGGAACTTTTTTTCTTTAATTTTTTACCAGAGGGTACAGATTACGTTTTTTATTTTTTATTTATTTTTTATTTTCGCCCTTTTCCTGTGATAATTAAACACCTTTTATCCTCTCTTCATGTAGTCATAGAAGGATCATCCCTTATGGATTTAAGTGATACACGTGACATGTCATATAAAAAGTTAATAAATAAGAAGAAAAAAAATTATTTTTCCACTTTTTTTTCTACTCATTTTCTTTGGTTAGGTCATGAAGAAAATGCTACTCCGCTACTAAATTCAAGGAATATCCATTTCATTCATAGCTTATACTTTTATGTATTCCTTGTTTATCTCTACTAGCTCTTTTGTTTTTTTTTTTGCTCAAAACTCTACTAGCTCTTTAGTCTTTAGTTTCTCTATCTAATGTATTTTTAATTTCTCACTATTTTCTCTCATTGTTTTCTTTCTAATTGGAAAAGCTACACTTGCATTTTCTTCCCAATTTTTTTTTTGTGGTTTTAATTTACAAATGGAGAATTCAAATCCAGTATTATTACTATCTAACAAATAATAGGTTTACTAGTGGAATTTCTTGAAACGGATTTTTATTCTTCAGTTTCACTCTCTAATTTCTCTCTGTAGAAAAATAATCCTCTAACATTAATTTTTCTAACATTGTGTTTTAATTTCAACGTTTGACGGAAAATTTTAACAATTAAGACATATTGCAACATTTATAATAAAAGTTTTCACAACTGAGTTAATCATGGACTTCATAATTTGGTCAATTATAAGGTCAAGTAATAAAACTATCTAGAAAGTTCTCTTATGAATGTGCTTTCCCTACTACCTCAATCTGACAGGTTTTTCTGTATTTGGTATTTTTCTCTTCTCCTCCTTTTTTTTTTTTTTTAAAGAAAAAGAAAGAGCTATCATGCATCGAAATATGAGCATCATCAGCTTAAAAAGTATGGACTACACAAAAAGAAAGTATTTTTAGATTCCTCTTCTCCCGAGAGTAATATATATATATATATATATATATATATATATAAATTAATAATAATAATCAGAGAACTAATCATTTAAGAATAATAATCCCCATCATGAATCATATACATCAGAGCCTGAGCCACCTAAATTCTCTTCCTTATTTATGCTCCACCATTTATCATACACACATATACATAATATAGTATAAATCATCTACCTTTCTTAATATTTTTCAAAGTTTTGATTAGTTTTTCCCAAGAAACAAAATGATTCCAACTTTTACTGTGTTAAATAATGAGAACACACACAATCTCCAATATCTGTGTCTGTCATCCATTCAAACTCTGAAAATGAAAAAGCCAAGCCATTTCTGACATAATTTTTAACATAGTCTCTCCTCCATCCCATTCCCACAACAATACAAAACCTTTTTACCCTCTCTCTCTCTCTCTCTCTCTCACATTTTTCCAAAGCCCACTTTTCTTTTCTCAAGCCCCCAGAGACTCCACATTACAAAGCTACCCAAGCTTATTATACCAACAAAATGATCTCTCTCTAATCAAATCCCTCTTTTTTTCTTCTTTCCAGTTTCAACCTTTGTAATATCAATGACGGAAATTTTGCAGAAGCAGCTGTTCATGAAGATCTCAAACTCAATGACCATCATCATCTTCTTCTTTTTCTCTCTTCTAATTTCTTTACTAGTCAATATTCAACCTTGTCAATCTACAACACTACTAGTAGATGGAGTTTCAGAGTGGAAACACCCTGTTGTTCATGTAGGAGACTCTATAAGTAAGTACATTTACAATTACAAAATTTCTTTCAATCAAAGTTTTTTTTTGTTTTTGTTTTTTTCTTTCAATAAATCAAAGTTTGTTTTACCAACTAACAAAACAAAACCTCCTTCTCTGTCCATATATTATATACCATTTTTCTTAATTTGTTCTCAGTTTTCAAGCACAAGTACCACTACAATCTCTATATTTTCCAGAATCAAAGAGCCTACAATGTCTGTAATTTCACTCAAGCCACGCTTCTCAACAAACCCAATTCCACCTCCTACACGGTACTAGTACTCTCTCCCAACTCTGATTCTAACTTTCACCATCTGTTTGGATGACTAGAAAATGCAAAAAGAAAGAAAAGAGCAAGCTGTTTTCTTTTCCTCTGTTTTTCTTACTGTGTTTTTTAACTTTTGGGTTTCATGAAGTGGCACCCATCACGCCGTGGTTTCTTCTACTTCTCATTCAACAATGGCTCTCGCAAAAGCACATGCGAAGGATCTGAGAAGCTGGCCATTGAAGTCTCTTCGACCATGTCTCCACAGCTTCCTCTAGTGGCAGCACCAGCACCAGCACCAGAGCCATCTTCAGGTGGAGTAATATCATCTTCTCCGGTTTATATGTGGCCGTTCCGACCAAGGCAATCGGCGGCGTCGCCGAGTCCCGGACCGAATTCGGTACCATCCATAGTTCCAGATAAAGGTGGAATTCCATTTATCAACAGTAACCCTGCAGTTCCTCTTCCTACTGGTGAAGTCGACTCTGCCACCATTCGCCCCTTACCCACCTCTGCCCATGGAACACAGGTCTACTCTTTTTCTTTTCTCTTTCTTCACTCCTCTCTGTGTCTATCTATATATGCATCAATATAACATTTTGATTATGCTTTATATAACTGTATATTATGTAATTCTTTTCTCCATAACATTTTTGTCCCTCACAATCTGAGTAAAAATACTTTCTGGATTTGATGTCTGGTGCATGATTACTAGATCTGGGATCGTGTGTCATAATCATGTCAAATATTGATCATTTAAATTTAACTTTTTATATTTAAATATACATTTTTAAACTTTTAAATACGTACCGAATTATATTGTGCTAAGCTAAATTTCGTATTCACGTATCGTACCGTATCGTGTTATACATATTCATATCAAAATTTATTTATCTAAGCTTTATCTGTTAAATTTTCGTATTGAAATATTAACTCTAAAAAATTTGTGCTCGTTAATATGTCATATTAAAATTTAGTCTAATAATTATATACAATTAAATGTAATTTGGGGTAATATATTCCAAAAATTATTTGTAATTGTATGCCAACTAGTAAAAGAAAACTTACATATATAGAATGTTGTGTTAATTGCATTTTGGTACTATTGACTCCTAGAATTTTACAGTTTTTAGACTTTTAACTTTTAAAAGTAGCAACTTATATTTTGATTTTTAAGTTTGTTGCATATTGGTTTAGTTTACAATTTTTGCTAAACAAATCAATAACAGATTAAATTATGGTGTTGATTAATGAAAAAATGTGGAAGATTAGTTTGGCCGAAATTAAAAATTGAATCAATATGCAATAAATTTGAAATTGAGAGTCTAAATCTCTACTTTTAAAAATTAACTAGTTTTTTTAAATTTTATGGAGGTTGGATTTTTTTGATGGGGTATGAGTGTTTTATTTTATATTTTATTTCTTTTGTGTGCATAATGATTTTTGGGTGGGAATGCATATGCAGGTGATGGTGGGGTTGTTTGCAGTTCAAATGGCTGTATTATGTGTGGCTTTCCTAGTGCTGTAAAAAGGTAATTTGGTAATTAGAGATTTTATGGAAGAAAATATGGAAGGTAGGGAAAGGAAGGGAAAGAGAGGTAGCGAGTGAGGAAGAGATTTTTTTTTTCTTTTTTTATTGGGTAAATAGGGAGAGGGAGGTTTAGAGAGTCTAAAGTAGCTTTAAAAAATGAATGATTATACCATGTATTGTGAAGCTGTGATGGTCTTCAGACTCGGACCCTATTTTGGAATCATTGGCACTTTTGGTCCTTTTATTTTGCCATGCAATCGATTACTACTTACTTTTTCTTTTTTCTTCTACTTTATCTGTGCCTATGCTATGCTTTTTGTTTCCTCTTTTTCCTTTAAATTTCTCTTATTTTTCTTTTTCTTTTTGATTGGGGTTGTTGCGATGCAGATTAAATTGAAGTCCCAATACCACAATGCTTTTTTTTGGCCAACTTATTAAAACCTCGCTAGCACATATATATTGGTATAAGAGGGGCTGTATGGCCTATTGAATGAACGAACATGATATGTCATAGTTTGTTTAAAAGCATATTAATTATAATCACGAACTATATGTGACCCCATTTGGGCCAAACCAAATAAATTAAGTCAAAGCACTTAATGGGAATTGCATTAGTTGTGCGCATGCAGTGTATGTGATCTCATCCACAAGATATGCATGCACCATATTCACTCTATTTCCATAATAATTACATAAAAAATAATAATAATAAATAGTAAAAGAAAAGCAACAGAAAATTCAGTTTCAATTGTATGCATAAACATGCACTTTATGGTTCATGACAATGATTAAAATTTAAAATTGATTTACCAGATTTTGGAAACCAAATCAGATGTTGCATGTAAATTTGTTAAAAAAAAGAAAAAAAAAATTGTGTACCAGTGAGAGTCAAGACTGTTAAGAGTAAATTATGATAGATAAAAATATGACACATTGTTTGGCTTTGGCATCCAACGAGACGAAACATGTATTATTGTTAAATTACATATGATACAATGGGTTTCGTTTGGGTTAATTCACTACTACAGAATAGGGTCATAGACAACGGTTAAAATCCGTCGTCTTACGTGTTTAGACGACAGACAAGAAATCGTCGTCTAACAAGGCGTCGTCAATACTCAAAAAACATTGACATAAAAGTATGGCCGTCGTCAATAGCTATTTTCTGTAGTAGTGATTGGTCTCTAGCTGGTATTAATTTTATATTTTGATATTTTACTTTATTACTGTCCGTTACTTGTATTAATTAGTAGATGGTATACGTAATGTATAACCCCAAAATAAACTTCTATCCAAAAATAAAATAAAAATTTATGTTTAGTTAAAAAAAATAATAGAAGAGAAAGACTGAGTGTATTTAATAATAGGAGAGAAAGACTGAGTGTATTTAATATAAAGTG
This sequence comes from Ochetophila trinervis, assembly GCA_003254975.1. Taxonomy (NCBI): domain Eukaryota; kingdom Viridiplantae; phylum Streptophyta; class Magnoliopsida; order Rosales; family Rhamnaceae; genus Ochetophila; species Ochetophila trinervis. The sequence goes on from QANX01007567.1 coordinate 30,802, forward strand.
ATTTTAAAAGAGTTAATTTTAAAAAATTTATGGATTAGTATATAATTTCATACACTTCTGGATAAAATTTGTAAAAAAATTTGACAAGTCCTTTCAAATCTATAGATCATTGGGGATGAATTTGTGATGAACATTTTTATTCATATTTACCTTATAACATCCTTTGAAATCCATCAAATTTTATTATTTTAAAAAATATTTTCAATCAATAATTTTTTGAATAAACCATAATTTTATAAATTCCTATAAAGTTTTAGCTGAACACAGTTAAATTTTAATAGATTTATATAGATTTTTACAAAGTCCTAAATAAATACACATGAATTTTAATGAATTTTTATAAAATTTAGCTATTAAAATATATATTGAATATCTCTTAATTTATAGACTCTATAATATCTAAATTAAATACATTTAAACTTTTTAAAAATATATCAAACTCTAATTAATTTAATACACCCCCTAACCTTAAGAGATGTTCTTTGCAATCTTCAAAATGCCTTAAAACTGGAAAACGTATCCACCAGTCACACTGAAGTGGAAACAATATAAAAATTAAGAAATTTCTGGGGCGTCATTCTAAATCTAATATAATATATATATATATATATATATATATATATATATATATATTTGGTAAATATAAATTCATTCAAAGAGAAAGAACAAAAGCCAAAAAGGAACCTTAAAAGGAAGGGTTCCAGCCTTCCCTACTCACCAGACGATCCTTAGCTGCCATGTTAAGGATTTCAGCTGGGAGGGAAGTTAATAACATGTTTGCATCAAAATAAAAACAAAAGTTTGAAAGAATATTTTCCTATAACATCAGCAAGGCCATTTGAGGACCGGCCATTCCAGTTTAAGTGCCAGCATTTCTCTTCAAAAATGGTTCTAATTTTGAGAATTGCATACCGNTTTTATTTTTTTTATTTAAATTAATATATATTGTCAAATGATAAATCATTATCAATTCATGTCTAATAAGCCTAAATACATATTCAAATGATATGCTAAACATCTTAAAAAATATATATATTAACATACTAAAATTCAACATAAATAATAACTACGAATTTAAAATATGTAAAATATTACGAATTAAAGCTATATTAAATATTTATCGTGACTAAAAAATAAAATATGCATTTCAATTATAAATTTAAAAATATTCCAAAAATTATAAAACAAACTAAAATTAATTTAAAAATATTCAAAATATTATAAACCAAACTGAAATTGCATATCCAATATAAGTAATAAAAAAAATAGAATCTAAAATAAAATATTAATATATAAATAGATATAAAAATTGTCATTTTCTAATGAAATAAAATATGAATTTATAGTTTTCTAAAACTAAAAAAAATAATGTAAAAAGTTAAGTATAAAAAAAATAATTAAATTAATATTTTTCTTATAGTGTCTTATCGTGTTAACGTGTTCCAACCCATTTCAATTCGTTTTCTTATCGTGTCTTATCGTATGACACTGATATCAACCCGACCCGATATCGCAAACTTAAACCCGCAAATTATCGTGTCATTTCGTATCGTGTTATCGTGCCTTATAGCATTTTGCCAGTTTTAATTTAAACAAACTGTTTGACCAAACTCCATCAACATAATCTCTCACATAAGTTGTGACTGACCACATGGAAAACAATTCCAAACCGACGGTCATGATTCAGTTTCAAAAACTCCAAAGTGCATTTCCATCATGCCACGTGGCATGAACGATGAAGGAACTTTGGGCTTGTGTGTTTCATGTTTTGGGCATCTAAGAAAGCCTTTAGCTTCTCGCCAAGGCAAAAGATATTTATATTTTAATATATAAATCACATTTGTAACATCCACTGTAACATCCACTGTAATCTTTGCTATTAAAATGCTTCCCACCATGTTAATTCCCTATTCTCTCACCCATTTTGTTTAAGACAAGGATCAACTTTGTTTTCATTTTTCATTTTTTGTTTTGTTTTTTTGTAACAAAAAAATTAATCAATGGAGCTAGAATTGGGACTAAAGATCACCCAAACCAGGCATGATCTAACTTCCACAGCCAAGTTTCAGCTTTCCAAAGACCCATCTGATCCTGTTTTTACCTCTAGAGAAACTGAAACCATGTTCATCCTCACAGCCCATCTCAAAGGTCTTAAATAATTATATACTTTTATTTTATTTTATTTATTTGTTCTGTATATTAAACTACCGACTCAATAATATTGTTCGCATAAATTCGAACTTTTAAGAAGTGAATTAGAATTGAAATATATAACTGTGAATGTGGGATGTAAATTGGAATTGGATTATATACTTTAACATTGTCTATTTACATATATAGTTCTCTCTTTGGTTTTGTATGATTTACAAAATCTTATCTTATAACATGGTAAACTCTGCAATGATTAATGCAGGCTACAGAAGAGAAAATGTTGGTATAAAGATCAATGAAGATGGGACACAGATTTCAATTAGTGGGGAGAAACAAGTTCAAGAAATGGTGATGCTGGGATGGAAAATGCAAAAACAAGAGGTGGAGTTGAGGAGATTCATCAAAGCTTTCCGAATTCCTTCCGGTGTCGATTTGGATCGAATCAAGGCTAAGTTTAGAAATGAAGAATCTGTCTTGACAATCTCAATGCCGAAATCCGCGAAAGGAATTCGTGGAGTTGGGATTGTGGAAGTTAAGGAAGAAGAGGTGATTGGCAAAGGAAGGCCTGCTACTAAGATCACAAAGATTGCAAGTAATGGTCAAAAGCTTCCTGAAAGAGTTGAAAGAAATGAACAACAACAACATAAGGAGGTGTCTGAGAAAGAAATTGGAGTTCCTCAAAAGGGCATAATCAGGGAAGAAATTCAAGAAGAAATTGAAGATCCCAAGATTAAAAGAATTCCAGAAATTAATAAGGTTGCTGAAAAGATTGCTGATATGGAGGGACTAGAAACTACCAAAATTGTTTATGAAGATTTGCCTAAGGAAGCACATGTTGAAGCAACAGTACCAGAGAAAATTGAAGAGCCAAAGATTGAAAACAAGGAAGAACATGATCAGGCTGATGCAGGGAAATTGGAGGTGCCCCAAAAAGAGGAGGAAGATGAAGAAAAGAAGGTAAAATATCAAGAACCTGCAGATGTCAAAAGCATTGAGGAAATTGATCAGAATGTTGCAGAGGCATCAGAAGCATTAGAAGCTGAGCATCAGACAGAAAAAGCCACTCCAAAAGCTGATATGGGAAAAGAGCCAGAGAAAGAAAAGGTAGAGAAAATGACCAAAGAAGCTGAGCAGATTCAGAAGCAGACAACCTCAGAAAATGCTATTGCGCCAGAGAGCAATGATTCCAAAACTGGCACAAGTCCACCATCTAAACAGGAAACTCAAATCCAAGAAACAAAGGCTGCGGATGGAATTCATGAAGATTTGCAAAACCAAGAGGCCAAGAAAACATTGCAAGCTGATCATGATGTACCTGAAGAAGCAGAATCTTCTCAACCTGACCATCCTGCAGATCAAAAAGATAAAGATGAAGCAAAAGAAACAGACACATCAGAAAATCTAATTCAGGAAGCAGGAAACAGTGAAGAATTACATGCTGAAGGTAGTAGGGAAATCAGGGCGAATGATTCACCTGAAAATGGAAGAAGGAAAGATGTCATCGAGGGAGAAGAAACTCGAGAAAGGAAACCTGCTTCGAGAAGGCGAAAGCTGTGCAGGCCTTGTGCCATTGCATGTTCAGCTCTTCTTGTGTCACTTGTAGTGATTGCGATACACGGGATTAGATCTAGAAAAAGATAGCTTCTATCTAAATTTTTAATTGTCTGCTTTTTATATTTCTCATTTTTCTGTCAAATGAACATTTAGGACTCGTTCATTTGTTGCGTTGGCCTACATGACAAAGAGTTGCTTGCTGAGGTTTCAATATCTATGTTTGGAACATGGACTATTCCTCAAGCAAAAGGATAATTGGAAGAGAAAAAAAAAAAAAAACCTGACCATATTTTGTTCTCATTTTTATGCTGTACTGTTTCTTTTCAGTTTTGTTCGAATAAAATGCTTTATATTTCGTTTTCCTCTTGTCTAATTGAATCTAAAACCAAAAATCAATGCCAATTCTTTACTTTTTTGGGCATAATTTCCTCAGCTTTTTATTTAACGAACAGTACCTATCATACAGTACTTCTCCCAAAAGCTTTCAAGGATGGGAAACAAATTAAAAATCAACTCCTTTTTTTTTTTTTTCCTTTTTCTAGTGAAATTATGTTCGAAGGCAGAGTCAGAGCTAATTACTTGGATATAAATGTCAAAGTTTTACAGATTAATTTCAAGAAGATATTTCATTACCACAATATTTGAGGCCCTAAAAAAAGTTTAAGAAATGTTTGTTCCCTGAATTTGCTGCAGACACCCTCAGCTTCAGTTCTGCATTGGGTGCATATATGCAAATGCTCTCATATCAGCTTGAATGTTGACCACTCAAAATGTTCCCAAATTTCTTCTATACTAGTGGAGGAAACAAAAAGGGGAAAGAATATATTTTACGGTTGAAGACTTTTTGATCCACAAGAAAGACTTGTATTTTCTATACGTTTTGGGTCGTCAACTATTGGAGTTGACATATACATACATATATATATATATATATATATAGTTTCATAATTCAAACCACTTTCTCGCAGCCTTCTACTGTTGGGTAGGGCAAGCTTCGGTTCAGTTCAATTAGTCTTTTATGCTTTTTTTCTAATCAAATTGAACAGAATTGACAATCATGTTTCAGTTCCATTCCGTTTGATGATTTTGGATTAGGCCTTTGCTATATTATTTTATTAATTTTTAACAATATTATTATTTTAATATTTTAAAAATTATATTAAAAATGTATTAATTATAATAAAAATATGAAAAAGGATATATATTCACATATAAGTTTTGCTTGGATAAAATTTTATCCAAACTAAACCGAATCAATCATACAACAAAATTAAATCGAATTAAACCAATTGGATTAGTTCAGCATGGTTGGTCTATATCAGTTTGTTTCCAGGCTACTGTTGGGTTATATTTATTATATCATATTTATATATGTATATATATAGCCATTCAATGAAGATTGTGGACAAAATTAATTTAATTTCAAAAGGAGCCACCTTTCTATTTTTTTTTTGGTGAAAGGAGCCACCTTTCTATTGATTGACTAAGAGGACTCAATTGGTGATTAGTAAGCTTCAGTTAATTTTTTTCAAGTCAGACTGCAGTGAAAATTAAATCTGAACATTTATCCTACAGTTTAGTTTTCTCAAGTCCTAACATCCTTCATGTATTTCCTTTTCTCACTGCAAAATTCTCAAGGGGCTTTGAGGTTCTACACTTCCCCTTTTGGGTTTTATTTACATCAATTATGCTTCAAATATTCAGAACAATGTTTTTTTTTTTTTAATAATTTGAAATTTAAATATCATAAAGAAAACTTTGCATGAATAAGTGCATCATTATCTGGTCCAGGAGGTTCTTTTTTTTTTTCTTCTCTCTATATTGAGTTTTGAAAAGGTACAATTAAGAGAGAATTAAAATCTGGGTTTTTCTAAATGACGCAAGATTCTGGTGCGTATACAAATATATGAATATATATATTTATTTTTAGCGCATTGAATTCTACCTGCCCACTTACAAATATCAACTCCAATTAACNTATGTATAGCGCATTGAATTCTACCTGCCCACTTACAAATATCAACTCCAATTAACAAAAGACAAGAAGAGCTTTTGGCATTCAAACCAAAATTTAATAATAGCTAAAGAAGAATTATAGAGGAAAACTTACATATATATTGGCGGTGGCAAATAGTTTTTTATCATTTTTATTTATTACGTGCCATATACAAACTCAACTATAAACTTAACTATTTATAATAATATCACACGATAATAAACTAAGACATTTGGATCTTACAAAATATTTATTAAATTTTCATTTATAAAAAGCATATTATATCACGCATTACTAATGCAACAGTTGTATATAAATTTTTGTCGGAGTTACGAGGGGAGAGGGGGTATCCTAAGTATGAGAAACTGCTGTGGCAGCCACTAATATTATTGAAAAGCCTATTATCTTTCCCTCCAGAGCAAGTTGATGTTATAATATCAGCAACTGCATTATTTTCTCCAATTTCAGTTCAAAGAAAGTGATGGGTAGTCCGAAAGCTTCTCTCTAACCAACACTTTATGATATCAAAATACTGCTAGAGGATGTACTAAAATCAATTTCCATAGAAAATTAAAAGACTAATTTTCCATTTGGCACAATGAATGGTGAAGAATTCATTTTTGAAGGGCAAGTAGACCCACAAAACCCCCAACCAAACGCCACCATGTAATATCTAGTTTTCGACACGATATGACATTGTTTTAAAATTATTGGAGGTGAAACATAAACATGTAGAAATATGAAGTCCTTTCCCAAAACAACCTACTCTCTCTGGACCACATCCTTTTTTGCTCTCTGTGCACTTGGTTGGAAAACTAGCAGAGCCAGCTAAAAATATTCATAAAATCACTAAGGAAAGACATTTTTTTGTTGTTTATATAACTTTATACATAAAGAGAAAAAAAATTATTTCAGAAAGGAACCGAAGAGTAGAAAAGAAAGGACAATATATTCTGATAGTACAGAATACATGGTGAAAAATGGGAAATAATGAGAATGAAGTGTAAAATGCTAAGCTAGTAAGCAAGTAGGTGAAATTCCCATAAAAATGAAATAAAATAAAATAGGAGGTTCAAAGTTGTTATCAATATTATGAATCAATTCCTTTTTCTGTCATGAGGTGGGAATCTCATGGCCTTTTTGGCTGTAAGAACTTTAATGTTGCCATTTCTGTATTATATAGTTTCTTTGAGCATGCCACTTTGTAATAGGTTTTACATTTGGGTATTAAATTATCGCCAATTTATTAAGAAAGCAACTGTAAGAATTAGTATAATCATCCAAAACATTCTCTGAGAAATATCTTAATCTAAAAAGTAAATAAATAATGTAAAACAATATCTTTTATTCACGTGGATTTGGGTCATTAGCAGTTATCAGGAAGGATCATTAATTTTTTCAGCACCGTCAAAGTCAAAGAGAGTATCTAACATTGACCTCGTTAACTAATTTGACCATACGCTTCTAGAATCTATATTTCTTTAAAGCCACTTCTGCAAACTCTCTCTCTCTCTTTCTTCAAGGTTGTCAAGGAAATATTGTCCCGGTCAAGAAGTTGGAGCCCAATTAAGTGACACAAAGGAACAATAAAAAATATATTTATTCTTTTTATTCTTTTGGCTGCTCAAATTTAATTCTTGGTTGTGCATCATCTTTGAAGGTCAGAAGGTGCATGAACTATACATGCTTCATATGAGGATCATACAAGTCATGATCAAACCCCCCATTTAATCTACAAATCAAAAAAAGTTCCCAAAAGATAACCATATCTATGATTCTCTTTATGCACCATAAATTGTAACATTTTTATACGGTCAAATTTCATAATTGATCCCACAAAAGAAACAGTAAAATGGAAGAGAAATATGAATCAATAATTTATTCCATTAATAGGGAGCTGAGGTTTGACCCATAATTAGTGAGCAAAAACTTCAAATTATTAAAAATTATTTTTATCTTTGGGGGTCAGAATGAAGGACAAGTCCACAAGTGAAATTAACTGAACAATACTTTTATGTAATGCAATTAAAATAGTGAGAAAGAACGTAGAAAATATGGACAAACTCACAGCTGTCCTCTCCAATAAGGACAACAATGGAGGCATGAAATTTTTTGAAAGTGACACTGTTTAAACAGACACTCGGTTGGTATAGAATCATAAGAGGCAAATCTATAGGTGAAAAAAACTTGCCCAATTGGGATGATTTGACAGGCTAATTAAGTATTCTTCTGGGCTTCAGAGGCAATATACAGCAAAATGTGAAGAAGAAGAAAACCAGAAATGAAATGAAATGCATATAGACCAGAAAAGCTTGAACAATTTATATATACCAAACGAACCAAAAAGTTAGATTATATATCTATATAGACAGATTATAATCATTATCATTGGTAAAATCAGATATTGGCATGAAGTAGCACAAAGCTCGAATATTTGATTATACAAAAAAGCAACAACAAAAGCCCCAAAAAGAGAAAAAGAAGAAAGATAAAGAAAAAAAGAAAAAAAAAAGCAGCACCCACCGCATAGATCGGTTCCGCAATATCCTAATCTCTTTACACAGAATACATATGGTGAAAATAAATACAAGAAATTTCTTTTTTTAACTTTTTTTCGGCAACAGAGCTTCTGAAATCTCCTTTCTTTTACCTCTTCTTTCTTCATCTTCATTGCCAAAAGTTTGAAATAGCAAGAAAACACTAATCGGAATGGCTTGCTCTCCCCACAGAATCCAGACCCTCTGTGCGGCTTCGAACAATTCTATGAAAAACCTCTCTCACCTGGCGTTCCAATGGGTCTAATCCATCTTTTAAGGTCTCGCAGAGCTGAGAAAGCTCTTTCACTCTCTGCCTCACCTCTACCTCTTTATCCTCCGTCAATGGGAACTGAACCGAATCGGTCAATTCGCTCATCACCCTTGAGAATTTCTCAATCTGATGAATCTCCCACAACAACCCGCACGCGTTCTTCCGGTCCCGCCTCTTGGATTCCTCCACGATTCGCTCGTGGAGTGAAGTCATCTGCATAGCCCACGGAAAGTTTCTAGGGATGGAGAAATGGACCTGTAGACCACGGTCCTGGCACGGAATTGCCGCAACCAAAACCCACATTACGAACAGCAAGACGGTGTTCATGGTGAAAACAGCCAGTGCGATTCCATTCGTCGCCACAACTTCGTTCGCTCTCGGCGCTGCCAAATTGTTCCCGATCGCCTGGAGCTGCCTCGCGGCGGACCAAGACCGCGAAACGCTCCAAGATAGCGATCGGAAATGGCCGACATGGCGGTGATCCCTCCCGGCGGAGTTGCTGTTGTTGTTTCTGCCGAAAGAGCGGTTCCGATGAGAGACGGTGGTGTTGGAATCCTTCTCGTCGAGCATCGCGATCGCCAAATCGATCAACGCCTTCTTCGCCCGCCGGAATTGGCCTTCACCGAGACTCCGCTGATTGTCCAAAGCGCAGAGCACGATCTCTAGGAGCCTGTGCCACTGCCTGATCTGCTCGACTCCGTCTCTGATTGCATTGCAGACATCGAGCGCCTTAACGCTCCGCTCGAAATAGTCCAAAACCATCCGATCCACGGGGTACCGGAAAACCTGAGACTTGTTGTTGAACAGTACGGCCCTGAACTCTTCCTGGCAGCAGAGGAACGCGTCGAGAAGCTTCCGAATCCAGACGACAGAGAGTAAGTCTTCGGATGTAGAAGAAGATGACGACGACCACAGGTCATGGAATCTGTCCGCGACCTGCCTCTGAAACGAATCGAGATCGACATCGAGGCTTCCGGCGCCGGCACCGTGACGATGATGATTGCTTGGGGTTTCCATGGAATGGACTTGGTCTCGCTGGAAGCTCAGAATGGAACGGCCAAAACTCTGGAAGTCCGTAGAGGGCATTATCGCATTTGACGAAATTACCCTCTCTCTCTCTCTCTCCCTCTCCAAAAAGAACCGAATTCTGAACAGCGTGAACAGAATTGAGCAGGAACCGAACTCAAAATTGTTAGAGGAAAACGAAATTCGTGTCCACGAGTTTAGAGAGAGAGAGAAGTTGGAGGGAGTGAGAGACTGGTGTGAGGATTTGAGGAAACCCTAATGGAAGGGCCAGCATTTTATTGGATTTGAGGACCGCGTTTGATGGTAGTTGGGGGAAGAATATTAAAAGAACGAGTCTTTTAAGCACTTCTCCACGCTCTTCCCCACTCACTCTCTCTCTCTTTCACTCGCTTCCGGTTTTTATTATTGTTTTTTTATTTGTATTCACTTTTCTTTTTATATTATTTTTGGCAAGAAGTGAATTGGATTGTGTAAGTTTTTGTTTTATTTCATGTTCCGATGGTTTTTCACGCGCTCCGAACACGCCGAAACAATGAAACGACAGAAACCAAGCGTCGTTTGGTTTCGAATAAATCAGCGTCTTGATGTGCCACGTGGACGGGAGAGAGATAGAGAGAGAGGATGATAGCGCTCTGTTTGGGGAACGGGTTTGTGTACTGGAGGGTAAAAAGAAGGAGGAGATGTGGTCGCGCCACGTGGTGGGTGAAATTCAGGCTGTTTGGGTCTAGGTGAAAGATAGAAAAGGGAAAAAAACTTGGGAGTATTATATTTTGTATTCGTAGGCTTGGCTTAGTCATAAAATATTGATGTTATATTTCCAAATTTAAATTTAAATTTTTTTTGAATTTAAATTTTTTTCCAAATTGTAATAAAAAATAATATTATATTAAAGCTAAAAAATATATTATATTATAATTTTATTAATTATATTCGTGTAAATTTAATGTATAATGAAGCAAATGTTAGATGATAATAAAGTAAAAAGTTTAGTTATTTGTCTTTAACAGTGATGATCATTTAAGAGATTACAGTTTGTATAATAATTTTTAAAACTATTCAATTTTATTTTATTTTTAAAAAATAATTTTTTTAATAATAATTACTTATAATATTTTTTTTAAAATTTGTAGAAAAAATTGTGTTATTAAATTGTGAATTCGAACTAACGATTAATACAAGTTATCTACCAACTCGATTCGGTTGTTCAAATGAGACAGCCACTTACAATGCTTAAAAGTAGGTTCCAGCATTTTTTTTAAGTAAAAGGATAATTTCAAACATTTAGTATAATTTTAAATCGAATTTTATTATTTTATATAATACATAAATATTCATTCTTGTTAAAAATATTTATTAAAATTAACGTGAGAAAGATAAATTAGAATTTTAACAATATAATTTTTTTTAAATTAATTTTTTTTTCAATAATATTTCTATCTCTCTCTCCTCCTTTTCTATCTCTCTTTTAATTTCTCTCTCTTTCTTATATTTTTCTCTTATTTCTCTCTTCTTTTTTTTCCTATCCTCTCTTAGATTTTTTTTTTTTGTCTCATCTATATTTCTCCCCAATTTTTCTTTTTTTTTTTCCCTTTCTGGTTTGTCTTATTTCTCTTCCTTTTTCCCCTCTCCTTTCTCTCCCTTTTTCCCCTCTCCTCTTCCCGATTTATCTCCCTTTTTTTTCTTCAGTTACAAAGAAATGATAGAGAAATTTAGTGTTTGATAGAGAAAAAAAAAGACAGTTTGGAACCAAAAAAAAATTTCATATTCAAGACCAAAAAAATTATATGTTTATGTACAAAGAAAAACAAAAAATATTTTTTAGATGAATATGATAAAAATGAGCTTTTGAAATTGCTAAAGTGTAGTCCTAAATCCTAAACAAAAAGAAAGAGGAAAAAAAGAAGAGAGAAATGGGGAGAAGAAAGGCAAAAAAAAGAGAGAGAGAAATATAGGAGAGAGAGAGAGAGAAAGGGATGAGAGAGAGAGGAGAGTTGAAGGTGAAAGAGAGTAGTGAATAAAAAATATTTAAATTTTAATTTTAATTTCAAATTTTTTTTTTAAATTTTTTAAATTTATTATTATTTTATTCAATAAAATATTATTTTAAACATTTTATTTTTTGATAGGGACCTGACAATGACAGTAATATTAACTCAGAACTCCATAAAAATAATAAAATTATATTCAAAATTATACTATAATTCAGAAAATGTATTTGAAATTATCCATAAAGTAAAACATATAGGTGGCCTTATATTACATCGTATAAGTAGTCTTATACAGTTATACTACATTAAGAGTACACACGTGGCGGACTTGGCTGGGTCTTCGTTGGCGCGTAAATGTGAAGTTAAAGGTTGGGATTGCTTACGTGGCTAGCTGACTCCGTCCGTCGTCTTCTTCTTCTAGAAAGTGGAAGTGAGACTGGGGAGCAACCAAACGACGTGGCTTTATTGCCATTGCTTTCGTTTTGGATAAACTGCCAGAAATAGCCTTGGTTGAAAATAATATTTGGAAAAAAATAAATAAATAAATACGAATGACAAATTCAAAGTGTCAGTGCGTATGGGTTGAAACTTGAAACCTTGAAAAGGACAGGAGACTCATAATCCCAACTCTTAATCAAGAAGTTTTGTTATTATTATTATTAAAAGATTAAAAACTTTTTAAATCTCTTATAAAAATATCATTGGGAAAATGACATAATATGACAGAATCATTTTAACAAGATTAGGATCCTTCAAAATCATTTTACATAGTTTATGCATTTTTTTTTCTTATGCATATAAATTGTTGAGTGGTTCCTAGTTCTTTTTCTTTTAGTTGGCAAATATTATATTATATTAATGAATGGCCCGTTAATCTTAAACTACTTCTTCAATTCATTGAATTTTTTAAAAATTAATTTGGGTTTTAATTCCTGTCCATTGGTAATTAATACTGATACTTTGACTATGTTTGGTAATATTCACTTTTACAAATTGATTTCGTGTATTTTCTTTTTCTTTTCCTTTTATCAGAAAAAAAGAAAAGAAAAAAGCTTTCATGTATTTATCAACGACTGAAATTATATGGCTTCGTATTTTATAAAATGTAATTGATAAATTATATTATTATTGCCGTCCAAAAATAATTAAGAATTAACATATTTATCAAATATAATTTGTATTTATTAAATATAATTAAAAATACATATATAATTTTCATTTATTATGATTAGAAAATTTGGAAATAAAACAAATTTTATTATTCTATGCAAAAAAAAGTTGTTTATAATTTGTTTTCTTGATCTTCCTATTCATTGAATTTTATAAGAGTATCTCCAATGAAATACAGATTGTTAAAATTAACATATCACATAAGCATATATAGATATTATTTTGAAAAAATATGCTTCAATGGTGATGCTTATAATGAATATCGAAATGAAATGGTTTTGACATTGTCAATATAGATGTTTACTTCTAGAATTTCTGTAAGACATTGTCAAATTTTAAAAAAAAAATATTTTTCTTATAAATCTAATTTGTTAAAAATCTAAAAATATTTAATAAAATATATAATTAATTAATAACCATAAACTATTAAAAAATAGTTTTTAAATTTAATGTACATTTATTTTAGATAAATTTAAATAATATATATTTATATGTCAAATATATAACAATTCATATTATTTATTAAAAATATTCTAAATTCATTGAACAGGGAAAAATGACAATTTCTTCCTCTATTTTATTTATTTATTTATTAATTGATTTTTCTAATTCATTGAATGTTAACAATTCATTTTTTTTTCACTAAATGTTAACAAGTCATTAAATAGGGGAAAATGACAATGTCTTTCTCTCTTTTTTTAATATATATATATTATTGTTACACTGTATTAATAAATTATTAATAATAATGTATATTTTAATACCGTACAAATATCTGACTATATATATATTTTTTATTCTAAGAAAAAAAAAAGAACTGTATATTTTTTACTTTATTTTATCACTTAAAAGTCTCCCTAGCTCTCGGTTTTGGATCTGAAATGGAATGAAAGCAACAAATTGAAGTGACAGCCATATATTATTATAAATATTATAATGAAATTTGTGAAAAATTTAGGAAATGCTAAATATTTAATAATTAAAAGACTTGGGAACATTGAAGATTAATTGGTAAGATAATCTATTTAATATATAATTATTCACCAAAAAATTATAAATATGTAATTAATTAAAAGCATACCACGTGTGGGAAACTTGATATTTGGAAGTCCCCACCATGGACAAGGAGGAATGGATCCAGCTGATAAATCTCAGTATCTAAAAACCTAAATGCCAGACCAAAATTATTGATTTATTTTATTTTATTATTCAGAGACAAGAAAAATATCTAGAAAAAATATTTATTTCATTAAATGCTTTTCTTTTTCCCATTCACTTTATTTGACAAATATTGTTTTTTCTTAATTATATTTATTTTTGGAGATATAGATTGTCTGGCTCAAGCATGTCAAGCTTCAAATCACATTTTTGCAGTTAATTTCATATTAATTAATTTCTTCAATTCCTTCTATTAACGGGATGCAACTAAATCAGTTTTTATTTTATGCTCAATTGCTCATCACTGTCCAAAAATTTTAATAAGCAAAACTAAATGCGTAATAAATTTAAAAAATTGGGTTGTAAAAATTAATTAGCGATATAAATATAGTGCGTTGTTTTTATTTGAACAAAACAACGACATAAAAATATCGTCAAAATGTGCATGAAATTTCTTTTGCGACACACATTCGACAAACATAGCGAAAAATCAAGCGCGAAGCATATTTGGCGACAAACATTTAGCAAGTGTCACAAAAAATATGCGCACCAAATATATTTCGAGGCGCTAGCATTACCATTACTATACATATAACGACGCTAACGTCGCCAATAATCAATTTTTTTTCTTTATTAATATTTCATGCATATTTTTATATGTATGTTTAAATGTATGCATGAAGTGATATAAACATATATTTGTTCAATATGCACTATACATATATATATATATATATATTTATGTTTATATGATATCATATATGGTATATGATTGATTGAATATAATTACCAAAAAATCAATTGATAGTATATATATATATATATATATATTAAAGTATATATAAAATTATATAAATTAAATATTTACTATTTTGAAACTAAATTAACACAATACTATACATAATTTTTTTAATTTAAAATATTGACTTAATCTTATATTTTGAACCATATAAATATTATATTTAAAAAAAATTAATTGGGTATTAGCTACGCTAGCATATAGCAATGCTAGCGTGGCCAATAATCAACCTTTAGCGACACTAGCGTTGCCAATAATTAATTTTTTTGTTTTTTGTTTTTACTTTTAATTTTTAATCTTTTTTTTTTAATTTATTGGGTATTGGCGACGCTAGCGTCACCAATAATCAACCTTTAGCGACACTAGCGTCGCCAATACCCAATTAATTTAAAAAAAAATAGTGACGCTAGCGTCGCCAATATTCAATTATTATTATTATTTTTTAAATAATTAATTGGGTATTGGCGACACTAGCGTCGCCAATACTATACATATAGCGATGCTAGCATCACCAATAATTAACCTTTAGTGATACTAACGCTGCCAATAATCAATGTTTTTTTTTTACGTAATTTTATCTCTTGAACTAAAAATTATCATTTTAAGTCTTAAACTGTATATAAAAAAAAAATACAACTATATAATTATATAACATATAAATTATAAAATTCATAATATTCCTATTTAACATACATAATTATTAATATTTCATGCATATTTTTATATGTATGTTTATATGTATGCATGAATTGATATAAAATTCTAATATTTAAATATTTAATAAATATCTTCAAGCTATCTAAATCTATAATTATAAATAATAAATAAATCTAAATCTAAATTTTAAAAAAAATTGACGTCTAGCGTCGCAAGTGATGATACTTTTAGCGATGCTAGCGTCGCATTTTTCCATGAATATATATGGCGGGATAAATTTCCACCAACTCAAATTTATGTCTCACTCCCCCTCCCCCTCAAACCGAGCCCACTGTTTAAAATTTTCTTCCTCTCAAACTCTAACTGTCGTCGGACTCCAACAGCACCTTTCAAAAATACAAGCCGCTACCGCCGGACTCAAACTTAGGAGCATGTGTCAAAAATACACGCTGCCGCCGCCAAACTGAAACCCATGTGCATTTTCATTTCAAACCGATCTATCCACCTTTTCATACACACGCCGCCGGACTGTCAGGATCATTTTCATTTACATTCCTGACTGATGGGTTCACAACTAGAGAAATATTGTTTTATGCTCCCTGATGATATAGCTAATGTAGAAATGAAAAATCCCGATGAGGGAGAACTTAAAATTTTGCTTCGATGGAGAGATGCAGAAAGTGGTCAACTATAGTTTTTTCTGTACTGGTCAAGATACAATAAGTATTCTAATACTACAATGGATTATTTGAGTTTTATTAAAACATCTGTAATTAATACCTTTTGTAGAGACCATTAGATATTGGGTGTTGTTGACCTATATTTAGCAGTCGCATGGTTTCATGATGTACTTCCGAAGAACAACCATCAAAGAATGACTGACTTTAGAGGTTTGTTGGATATATAAGTCTGAATAATTAACTATATATGTGGATGGATATTAATGAAATTTAATAATTAATATTTATTGCTAATATTATTTATGGTTATACATATCATGTATGCATAATGTACATATAAATCGTACTTATCTTGGAACTGCAGTTTTAAAAAATTAGTCTAAATTAATTAGTGACGAATTTCGTCGCCAAAAAATTGTATCTGCGATGAATAATTTTTGCGAAAAATAGTCCATTGTCGTCGCCATTCATAGTAAATTTTGACACAAAAAATAAGAACAACTGCGACGCTATTTTGGTGGAGAATTCGCGACGCATGCGTCTCCAATTTGGTGGAGAAAAGGCGACACTAGCTTCGCCAATTCGGTGGACAACTGCAACGCTTGCGTCGCCGATTTGGTGGCGAAAAATGCGACGCTAACATCGCCAATGTATTTCATTATTAGTGACACTCCGCGTCGCCAAAAAATTTTTTATTTAGCAACGCATATTGTTCTTCGCGAATATTTTTCACTTTCTGTGACACCCATTTCTGTGACATAAAAATTTACATCGTCATTTATAAAGAGAGACACTATTTTTGTGTCTCCTCTTGAAGTTTTTGGCTTAGTGTATGCACATATTGGTATTGAAGGAAGGATAGTAGTTATATTTGTTTGAATAAATCTACTTCAAACATTTGATCATTCTTTACAAAGAGATTTGATTTTGATAGCGGGCATTTTTTTATTCCTCCATTTTTGCCCATTTTTAGGCGTTCCTCAAACAAGCAAATATAATTTTTATGCAATTTGTGTTTTCAAGTTTATGTTTGTGTTCAGACCACCATCCTATTATATAGTTTGAAACACTTTAATAATAAAATAAAAAATTCAATAAAATAATTCTTTTTAATAATAAAACATAATAAATATCTTGAATTTGTAAAATTAAAACAAAATAGAACGAATGTTACACTAATTTATTCAATAAAATAAAATTTAGAGAATTTCAATCCTCAAATTGTTGTTCACGAATAAAATAAATGTCCACAAGTCCATAATTCACATGGCAATATAGAAAAAGAAATAAGAACTTGAACAAGAACAAAGCAAAGGAATAAAAAGGAGATTATAATTTTCTTTTGGAAAAATAAAATAAAATAGTTGATGCAAATATGTTCCTTCAATTAAGAAAAGAATAGTATTAATAACTATCAACATCAACAATATAATTTATATATAAATAATATTATTTTTTTCAAAAATATAGATAATAAGATTATCGATTTATATGAAGGGGCTTCGTAGAACAACTCAATTACGCACATGTGGATATTGCGGGGCCCACAAGGTTACGCAGTCCAAAACTGATGTCCATTTAAATTAAATTAAATTAAATTTAGGAGCGTCCCCTAATCGTCATCCTCGTATTATTATTATTATTATTATTATTATTATTATTATTATTATTATTATTATTATTATTATTATTATTATTATTATTATTATTATTACGAGGTGGGTTATGTGAATTGTAAATCATAGATTTTACGGCTACAAAAGTGGTTGTTGTTTTTCAATCTATTTTTACAGAAATTTACCAATGCATAAGTTTGGGTGCAGTTATATGGTCTTAACTGGACTCTTTAGCATTCACAAGTTTTATTAGACATAGCTCGAGGTATTGGAGTGTCATTTCAGTTTGGTTTGCATGCTTTGAATGGAAATGTTGGCCATTTTGCCCAAATTTTGGTGGATGTGGATTTGACTACTTTTTTTCTTGATTTTGTTATTTTAAAAATAGATAGTATGGATATAGAGGTGGAATTGCACTATGAAATCTGTCAATTTTTTGCTCTGCTTGTAAGAATATTAGACATGGATTATCTTCTTGTAGATTGGTAGAGAGAAATCAACATAAGGCTAACGTTCAAATTGTGGAGATTAATAATCCGAAGAAAGAAGTTTTACCAACACTTTCCAAACAAGTCTATGTGCCGGTGAAGCACAAGGATTCATGAGAAGTAGGCATTGTTACTGAGCCAAGAAATACTAGTAAGTCGAATGTTTTGGTTTCTAATCCTTTTTTTGGTTTTGGAGGATGTGGAACTGGTTGGTAAGCATTCGATTGAAACTAGTGTAGAGCATGGCATGGGTGGCATTCATGCTTGTTCGGTTATGAAAAGTGGAAAGGTTGTTGGGGTTGCAGGCCTTGATTCTCTTTGTCCCATGACTTTAAAGGGCTCAATCTCTGCTAAAAAAGGTGGTTGTCTTAGAGAAAGCTTTGAATAAAGAGTCAGTCATAGTTTCAAATAGGGAAGAGCTTGTGGTTACAGTGGCTACTAAACAGCAGGCTAATTTTGTTAATGATAACATTTTGTATGGGAGGGAGGCTCATCCTTTGGAAATTGTGGAGCCTAACATCAATTCACTTGAATATGTCAATTATGCCACTGACAAGGAGAAAACACATGTATAAAATTCTAGAAAAAGATAGGGACGACTCAGTTCTTGAATCAGAAAATGAAGATCTTAGTAAAGCCTTAGTGCTTCATTCCACAGCTAAAAAGGATTGGAAGCGTGAGAGAAAACCGAAACACATGGGAAATCAAAACAATGATGCATGATCTTCAAAGCTGGTTACCCGGCTTTCAAGTTTACCATTGCAATGAATTGTTTATTTTGGAATTTTCGGGGTATTGGGAACTCCAGAACTAGATTAGAGCTTCGCAATTTATGTTCTCTTTACATGCCCGATTTGCCTTGTCTTGCTAAGCCTTTGGTGAGCTACGATTTCATTCATGTCTCTTTTTGGACTTACTTTGAATTTGCGCATTGCTGCTATAAACCATCGAGGTACGTCTAATCCAACTGTTTGGGTTTAGTTTCTTCTATGATCTTTTATTTTTTTTATTCTGGATTTAGATGAACAACATGTTACTATAGATATTTCTATGGTTGGGCATTTTCATGTGTTTACTTTTGTTTATGTTTATGTCTTTTATATTAAACATCGTTCTTTATAGAATTATCTGGATAATTTCTCTACTTCTTGTGTGCTTGCTTGCTTGGTGTGTTGGGTGACTTTAATGCTTTGTTGGGAGCGCATGAAAAAATGAATAATGCTCATTTTTTGATTGCTTGTGATGAATTTAGACAGGCTATTATTGCTTCTAATCTTGTTGAGGTTGATACTAAAAGGGCATAATTTATTTGGTCTTGTAAAATTGCATCATTTTTAGTTCAAAGTAAATTGGATAAAGTTTTTTGTTCGGCTATTTGTCTTGATTTTTGGAGTTCAGCAGCTTGCACGGGGCTAGCTTGTAGATGTTCTGATCACTAGCCTCTGTTGTTATCGTTGTCTTCTGCACTTCTTTCAAACCCTCATCCTTTTCGGTTTCACTAGATGTGGCTCGGTCATGAAATTTTTCTTCAGTTAATTCATGAAACTTTGAATCATCCAGTTGGTGGTGACCCTATGATTAGGATTATTACCAAGCTTCAGAGGGTGAAGTCAGCGCTCAAGGTTTGAAATTTTTAAGTTTTTGGCAATGTGACATATAATATTTAGGTGGTTCGGGATCATTTACAAGCTATTCAGTCCAGGTTGGAGATGGAAGGGTTTTCAGAAGCTATCTTTCATAAGGAATGAGCTATTCAAACTAGGTTGGATGATCTGCTTTCTTTTCAAGAGAAAATGCTTCAGAAAAATTATCGCATGAAGTGGTTGCAGCAAAGTAATAGAAATACTAATTTTTTCCATTCCCTTATGAAATTTTGGAAAGCTATTAGAGGCGTAGATACACTTTTGGTTAATGGGACAATTACTTGAGATAAAAAGTTGATTGAATCTGAGGTTATTTCTTATTTCACTTATCTTTTTGATGTAATGGATATGTAGATTTTTTCTAATTTTGAAGATGTCATCCCAAGTATTGTACTTTTGAGGATAATGCCTATTTAGTGGCAGTTCTTTCGAGTATTGAGGTCAAAACGACTGTGTTTTTTTTGGATTCTAAAAGTGCTCCCAGGCTAGATGTTTACTGGGGCTTTCTTCCAAGACTGTTAGGAGGTGGTGGGTTCAAAGGTTGTTGATGCAGTTCATCATTTTTTTGTCTTTGGAAAAATTTTACCAGGTCTCAATTCTAGCTTCATGGTCTTTTTTCCAAAATCTCCTAAAGCTAACCATTATCAGCCTATTGTCTTAAGTAATTTTCTTTTCAAGATTATCTCTAAATTGCTTGCTGATCGTCTTGCTATAATTGTTAGCTGTGTGATTTCGGATAATCAGTTTGGTTTTATCTGTGAGCAGAATATTCAAGATTGTATTGTAGCGGCTTCGGAGATTGTCAATCTTTTGAACCATAAAGTTCATGGAGGTAACATTGCTTTGAATATTGATATTCGCAAGGCTTTTGATTCAATGCGTTGGGACTTCATATGGAGTTGTTGAAAAGGTTTGGCTTTTCTCTTATTTTTTGTGCTTGGGTTGCTTCTATTTTTAATTATGCTCGTATTTCTGTTTTGATGGATGGTTCGCCGAAGGGTTATTTTAGTTGTTCCAGAGGTGTCCAACAAGGTGACCCCTTTTCTCGTCTTCTTTTTGGGTTAGCTGAGGATTATTTAAGCAAATTCTTATTCAAGCTTGTTGAGAATCATAAACTTTGGCCAATTGGGATTATTGGGGTTTCTGCTCCTGTTCATTTATTGTATGCGGATGATGTGTTACTTTTCTGTCGTGGTTATTTGGCTAATATTAAGTTGATTAAATCTGTTTTTGATCATTATGGTTTAATTGTTGGTCAGCAGGTTAATTGGAATAAGTTGAATATCCGTTTTGGTTAGGGTTTTTCAAAAATTCGGCAATTGAGGATTTATAATATTTTGGGTATGAAAATTGGCCATTTTCCTTTTAAATATCTTAGTGTTCCTCTGTTTTTTGGGACTCCAAAACTTTTCCATTTTCAGTAAACTGCTGACTGAATTATTGCTCAATTTTATGCTTGACAGAATTGGTCTTTTTCTTATGCCGGTTGGATTTGCTTGGCCCTTCATGTCATTTTTTCAATATTTGCGCATTCATTTATGATTTACAAATGGCCTTATGCTTTGCTCAAAAGTTTATCTATTGCTATGCAGAATTTTATTTGGACTGATTATGTGGAAAAACAAAAATAGATCATTGTGGCTTGGAATTCTTGTTGTAAGCCAATGCATTGTGGTGGTTTATGTTTGAATAACTTGGCTCTTTTCAACAAGGCTATGTTGGTTAAAATGGTTTAGAAGTTTTTAACTAACGATTTCTTTGTTTTTGATTTTTTGAGAGTGCATTTCTTTGTTTTTAGAAAGTATGTTTTCAATTTCTTTGAATTTGACTTTGAGTTCCTAGATTAGATTTTTTATGCTTTCGGCAGTTGTGGTTGGGCTACCTTCGATTTGGTTTGCTAGAAATAAGGTGAATTTTGAAAAGGTGAAGTTACATTTCGCTCATTCTTGGATTTTTGTTCGCATGTCTATTTATGAAGCTAATAGTCTCCATAATAATTATATGCATAATTATGTTTTGGATTTGGAGATTTTAAAGACTTTCGGTTTGGCTTCTCGTTAAGCAAAAGCTTCGAGGATTGTTTATGTAGTTTGGTATGCTCATTCCCTAGGCTGGTTTAAATTTAATATTGATGGGGGTTGCTATTGGTAATCCAGGTCGAGCAAGTTGTGGTGGGGTAGTTCGCACTTCCAGAAGCTTTGTTAAATGGTGTTTTTAGACTTCTTTTCCTATTTGTTTTACAATTAAAGCAGAAATTTGGACGGTGATTAAAGCTTTATTTTATGTGAAAAGCTTTGGCTAGGACCACATTTGGTTGGAATGTGACTCTATCGTGGTGTTTCATTTTTTGTTTTTTCAGTATTTTAATGTTCCCTTATCAGAATTTTTGCTGTTTGAACTCGAACTTTGCAGTTTATTGAATATATTTTATTTGAGAATTCTCATATATATATATATATATATATATATATCATAAAGTTAATATGATAGTTGATGTGCTTTCTAAACGTGCTCTTTCGATTAAAAGGATTTATTTGAGTTTTGTTTTTCTTGATAACTATTGGTCGGCTCACGTAGTAGATATGTTGGGGAATAGAATTTTCAGATTTTTTTAGTTCCATGAAGTGATTTTACTGTTTTTATGTTTTTGTATACACTAATACTCTTTTTCGTTCTTTTAGTTTTTCTTGTGTGGTTTTTCGAATTGAAAATTTTAATGAGGCCATCTGATTATGGTTTCAACTTTTTTTTATTTTTTTTATTTCATTTTAGCTGATTAGATTGGTCAAGGAATGCATGTTTAGCATAGATGTCTGACTTTCCCAATTAGTTATCTTTTTCTGATTACGTGGAATATGCGGCCTGATCTATGGAACCCACTACGTGGGGAATGGTGTAAAAATGCAAATCTATTTCTCGTCTCACACGTCTCTTTTTAGCAGTAATAAGATCAGTTATGTCTTTGGCTTTAGAGCCAAGCAACCAAAAATAAAATGAATAAAAAAAGCAACCAAAACTCACCTAAACAAACTTAATTGAATTATATAATCCTTTTAAAAAATACCAAGTGCCCCACAAATTGGAAACAATTTTAACACAAGCTGAACACGGAGGAAAAAATATATATGTGGAGTTTTGTTTTTGTTTTTTTTGTTTTTTTTGTTTTTTTTAAGACTTGGTCTTCAAGATTCACCCAAGTTATGGCTTTTGGGGAGGAGGGTCCTTTATGTGCCCTGTGGTTTATTCAATGAGGTTCAAATTATTTGCAGAAACAAACACACCCCAAGTTATCTCCAATTAGATAAAATAATATGTGCATATAAGTCGGGCTTTTTATTCTTTGGAAAATTTTATATACTCCAAATATTTACTTATTTTTGCAGAGATAAATCAGTGACAAAACCATCATATTTTTTTTTAAGACAATAATTCCAAATTCAAATTTCAGCATTAAAAAAAGTCTCCATTTTAATCCACATTGTGAAGATTCAATGGAGTTGGATAAGACCTTCATATTAGAAAGGATCTTTTCAATAACTAAACAATATTATCCAAGTCAAACTGCAAATTTTACCGTTGCTTGTATCTCTAATGTTTGACTGCAAATTTCACATTTTTGGGGTCCTTTTATTTTAACCCGTTTGGCCGTTTTATCATGAATTCATGATTGGGGTGCTCAGTCGTAATTGTTTTGAAAAGAATATGCATTCAATTGCGGGTAGTGAGCTGTTTGAAATGATGAATCTAAATAGCGGGACCCATTGGGCTGGTATGAGAACCAAACCCCAAATACAGGTCCCACATAGAGGTCAATCGGGCCCCAAATAAATCATCCCGATCCAAGAACACTTGACCCTTGACTAATCAGATTCATTTAAGTTGAAACCCTAAAATGTAGGACCGCGGGCCCTGGCCAAAGGTCTCAATCTGACTAAGCTTTTTATCTAATGCTTAAATTCAAGGATCTTTTTAGTCTCAAGCAGAGATTGATATCTTTGAAATGATGGCTTAGCCCCCACTCCATTTCCCTACCAAATTTTGAAGTAACTTGTCAAGTGGTCAAGAAATCTTCTCGGGAAAATCTTTCAAACCACCATTCCAATTCCAATCAGCTCCACTCATTTTCTCAAAGAATCCCCCTAGAACCTAAGCCAAAACGATAGTGGCTCAACTATGACAGAGGGCCACATGAGAGCTAAACAGGAGACAATGTATTAGAAGTTAGAACCGGCCAAGGTGTATAGATCAACTCCTTGAATTAACATGAAAACGAGTCAATGATATGGTCTTGTTCCTTCAACCAACAATAAAGAAAGTAAATTTTCCATTAAGAAAACTGAACAATGTTACAAGAGCTATAGATAATTCAAACAGCTCATAACAGAGTACAAATTCAAGAGTGACCTAACCTTGCTGGTGAATTGAAAGATAGTGTCAATAGAGCCAAGAAAATCATGTAGAATTGGGCAAGGATAATTAATTGATTCAATCGAATGGGGCCATGTAGGATGCTCGAGATCATAGCATGCACGTTTTGGAAAAAGGCTGCTGATTTTAGTTCAAATCCTTTGCCTTGTGATCCCATGACAAAGTAAGCGCAATCAATGTAAATGAGATGACAGGACTAAGAAGATCCATTAACAAAACCTTTTGAAGTGTCCATTTCACTCTCTTTAGCTACAACATCAGCCACAAAGATACTACCAGAGTCGCACCATCCGCTAAGAACATCCCTGTTGTAGCACTGAATAATGCATAAAATTGTGACATTCCATTTTCAAGTTTCCATTACAGGAAGGGAATCTAATTTTATGTAGAATATAAAACAAATACCATTACTCTTTAAGTTAGTTCTTGGTTAACATCTTGGTGTACTTAGGTAGATTAGGCTTTAGTGATGTTTAAAAGTATTTTATTAGCCATTCTCCGAGAAACTCTGAGTTTCACTTAGCTTAAACTCTAGACTACGAGCATTGATGCTCCAAAACGCAAACCAATGTCCAACTAAGTTTACTCGATTTGATTCCTAAGACCTCATTTGGTTTTCATCAAAGAACAAGAATAAAGATACTTTTATACTACCAAATTAATCCAAACAGTCAGGGTAACAACTTAGCTTTTTTGTTAAACAGAATGACTTAGGCCACTCATTGATCAGGTGTGTACAACCGACTGCATAGAATATTAAATGGTATATACCTTGCTAAAGCCAAGCCAGTTTGAGTCTCCTCTAAATGAAAATAACCTATTGCTTTCTTTCCAATATCCACAAAACACCTGCAAATAAAATTTTAGCAAGCAATGAGAACCAAGCCAAACGCTTTAAAAATCAACTACAGAAAGAAATCAAAATGATAAGATTCTAGAAAGTAAGCAGCACGAGCCAACAAGTCCTACAGCCATTATTCTGGTACATGCATTTTGAAAGTTTCTTTCCCATTTGCATCATAGAGCAAAGTCTAATTCAAAGCACTTGACATTGCTCTATGTTCTGGAATGGAAAGATAAAGGAATATATCAGGTAAAGTGGTAATTGGTATCTTTCTTAAAACCTATAATATTTTAAATTTTAGACAATTAAATTTTTTTTCTTCACAGCTTTGGAATGTGTCACAGTTCAGAGTACTCATTGTCACAGTCAAAATATGAAGTCTTGCAGTATGAAAGGGAATTGACGGATTGATGGAGGAGAATTACCACATATGTCTAGGAGTCAAATTTCAAAAAAGTGATTGTATTTGCCATTTATGAGGAAGAATTTCTTAAAGAATTATTTGAACATAAAAGTAGTTGCAACTAAAAAAACTTTATTTATTTATTTTTTTTCTCACCTAAACGTTTTACATGAACATGTTTCCTCAAGTCTGAGGCAGTGTAATAATAGCCTTGGCCTCTATGAGTAACCAAATGAACCATTTAGTACCCAGTTTTGGAGCATGTCTTTTCATCTATAATAAAGTAGAAAATCACAAAACATAACTTGATCAAGCAGGGGGATAAAAGTTAACAAATCTGCCATGTCAAATGGAAGATTCATATGATGGTTGAAATAAGAATAATAGAAGTAAGCAGCAATATTTCATCAGAAGTTGAAGGTATCAATTAAAGGTTAAGAGGAAAAAAAAAAAAAAAAAACCTCATAATCAACCCCTTGAACATAGATATAGTCAGAGTCGATTGAAGAGAAAACAAGTCCAGTTATCTGCCATACCAATGAAAAACAAGTTATCTCTGAGAGCAATATAAAGGCTAAAAAGATGTAACAGAATGAATTCTTGTAGCTTGAACAAAGTAGTAGGAATTCAGTAACTTTAGCATGGCAACAATTAACATTTTGGTATTTCCCTCAATAATCACACTAATTTTGATTCGATTATTAAAATAATTTACAAGCAATACAGGATGCTCAAAGAGGCTTATGTATAATTGCTTTTGACAAGCACAGTAGGTCAGTATGGGACACAAAATGAGGAAAAACATTGGACTTTGAGACATATACATTACACATATAAATAGAGAGGACGCTTAAAGAACATGAAACAGGGAAGAGCATGTCATTATCCAGAATAACTGACCTCATATTTTGAGCAATGTACCCATCTTGATAGTGCTGACCATCTACGTTCAAGATATAAAACACATCAGATTCTCATTCTGTGCAACATTAAGAAATAACGAGTTTCCATTTCCTTGATCTCTCTTGTCTGGGCTCAAATGAAGCATGTTAAGAGTTATTTATTATTAACTATATGCAAAAAAGACAAAACGCAATTTTAAGACTATTGGATCTCATATAAATTTGTGTGCCTACTCTAGTTTGAGTATGTAATCTTCATCTCACCATTAATTTTCACTGAATTCTATATAAAAGTATGAGAGGGAGACCAAAAAAAGAAAAAACCCCTTGAGTTACAAGCAGAATACAAGTCCAAATGTAAAATCAGGGAACAAAGTGGACACTTTCGTGTTTCCTTTTTAAGTTTTTAATCAGTTCTTTGGGTACATGGCTGGTGTAAAGAGTCATATCCTAATTTGGTATATTTTTTCCTATAAGTTTTATTACTCCAAAAAAGAAAAGCTCCCAGCAGGTATAATTCACTAGCGTTGATTATGAAAACAAATCTTTTCCAGTAGAATGGCTCAACGGTACTAACTTGCGAGGATCATAGATAGTCACAGTCCGATCAGCTCCACCTACTGCAATGTTACCTGTAGGAGAGCTGCAGACAGCATAGAAAACATCACCAAGGGAACCAGAGATTCGTTGTAGACAACCACCATTTTCTTTCATTCTCAAGTCCCATATGGATAGCTACAAACATTCCAACAGATGAAACCGAGCAATACAAGCAATTAAACTGGAGAACAAGCTGAGGATAGCATTGGAAAACTTAAAATTATACCTGGCAACCTTCAGCAACAGCTAATATAGAACTTTCATTGCCATTATACAAATTTGGTATAAAGTTCAAAGACGACGGATACAAAAGTCTGTAAATGTGAGCACACAAACATCAAAGAAGGTCTAGAAGACTTGCCAACATATAGGTAATGCAACATAAGCTATCTATATAAATTTACAATTAGAAGTAATGAATAAAGGTTTTCATAATAATTGCAGAACCTATGAAGTTGAGTATTATGCTATCACAGTAAGCCACCAAGATAAAATGCTAAATGCAAGAGAAATGCATAGACTACTGACTTATTATAACATCTTTCACGAGTAAGAAAGAAAAAAAATCAAGCACCAAGTGTGCCACTTACGTACGTAATGTCCGCATATGTATATCCTGATCATAAATATCAACAGTTTTGCAAAAGCTACGTGCCACAGCTGCCTGGACAAGAAAAAAATAAAATATATAGCTTGCCAGAGCCTGTAACTTCTGATTCAGTTAATTTAAAGCGTCAAATTGGAATCCTTGAAATTAATACAAAGTCATACATAATATAAAGGTATAAACCACTATTGACATTAATCCATGGTTAATTTGCAAGAACCGGTGTTTTTCACAGGAGCTTTCTCAAGATGCTGTTTGATGGAGAAACATTAAACATATCAGGCCAAGATAAGATGAGTACCAATTTAGTTCTTGATGCCTCACTGGAAGATTGATGTTATAATTGGTAAAAGGAAGAAGATGAAGTTAAGGTTTGCTAACAAAAGATAAACCAACTAGAAAGGACTTTCATTTCTCAACCTTCTCCATATAATAACATTAGTTGATTGACACCCCCCCCCCCCCCNCCCCCCCCCCCCCCCTTCTCATAATGGACTAACCGGTTGACAGCATGAAGCTAAGTAAACTATTATTAGATAGCTATTATAGAATATATAGTTAGCAATATAATCAAAAATCAAAAAAAGTCCACTCAATATATCTAACAAGACTTAACTTTAGAAGACCAGTCTCTTGATAACTATTCAGATGTCATTTAATACTCTAAACCATCATTAACCATCTTTAAGTAGACAAACTAACTAGCATCTACATACCATAGACCATTGAGTTGGATTGAAACAGAGCCCCGCCCAGCTACTTTCTCCAATACCAGAATCACAAGGCAATACTGTATATGTAAGCCTATCAACATCTGACAATTCGATTGGTATGTATCAATAGATCAGTTGTAGACAAGAAAAAAAGGAAACAAATACAAACAAAAGAAATGCAAGAACATAATAAATAACATACATAAGACTTAAGCTAATGAAAACAGCACAAAAATCCATAGCACATTACTGTAGTTATTGTTCTACAATCAATACAAGAAGCAAAGAAGAAAATCATCCGGAAAGTCCTCCATGACAGCAAGTAGCTAAAAGTGTTTGATGAAGTTTATTGATGGTGGAATCAACTAAAATTAACAAGCTAAGACAAAACCTAAAAGAAAACAACGAAAAATTAAGTATAGATCACTTATGTATCACGATGGTTGGAAATAGGCCATAAAAAAGCCTGCCTCATTTTAATAACTCATTACCTCCAATGATTGGAAGGCTAAAGTCTAGTGTACATACCTAGATTATATGGAAAAAAACATAAAGGTTGACAATATAATTTTCGTTATTCTAATGGATACTCTGGCAGTATCTGGCATGGAATTAAGAAGGCTACTATAGCTACCAATCTCGATATTGTACCACTATAAACTTGGATAGGAAGTTACACACCAAATGAATAGATATCCATTCAAATCATTTGTTTAGGCGATGCATATATGTTAAAAATCCAAACTATACAAGAATAAAGAATAGATAGATATTAGTTGAATAATACTGTATTAGAGATAAATCACTCCAGACTAAAAATTGTACTCAACAAATATTCCCCGGGAAAGTTTCACGGAGAAAGATCACCAAGCAACTTTTTTTTCTATTAAGTATATGAAACAATAAACATTAGCAGTGTTATATATAATTCTTCATAACAAGAAACATCAGCTGCATTATAGATTCAATAATGAGAATGTACCTTTACCAGTAGTGTCTAATTTGGATACAATAAGATGACCATAAGCATCCACACTTCCCAACATTAAATAGCCAGTGCCTAGAAATAAATATAGTGTTAATGCATACGCATTTATTCCATTGAAATATTGATTACTTCCAGGTTCTAGGTTTAAATAATTATGATGATACGTATTTTGAGAACCCCCAAAAATAACATATATAAATGCTTACAACAACCTATGAACAATATGTAGAGGTTAGTAGGTTGTGATGATTGTTACAGCTGTAATTATATAGTTACCTTGTATAGAAGCTAATTGTTAGGAGATTGATTAGCTGATTGTTAGGAGGCTAATTAAGTTAATATTCTTACCATAGTTAGCTACCTAGAAGATGTATATATATACATATTCACTCTTGCATGAAAGATCAGAAATATATTCTGTTCTTTGTTGTTTTGTTACATGGTATCAAAGCCTAAACGCTAATTATTCAGATTTTGGGTTTGCACCGAGGATATTGTTCCTCTTTGGGTTTTTTTTTTTTTTTTTTTTTTTTTTTNTTTTTTTTTTTTTGTGTCTATTTTGTCTCACCGCCACATTAAGGAGGTCCGGCACTAGAAACCCAGACATTCCCCGAAGTCCGGCGACGAGAGCTTCCGCGAGTGAGTCACACGCGCCGCTGTCCAGTTTCGGCATTATTCACGCGCCAGCGCATGTGGCTTAACTTCTTAGAGTCCGGTTTCAACTCCGGCGTCGACACACCACTTCTGGTTTACCCCTGGTGTTGATCTAGTTGTCCAACTTCATTTGAAGGAGGTTTGTTTTTGTCTTTCTCGATTGATTGGTTCCTCTGCTTGTTTGATGGTTTAATCTCTGCTTGGTTAGTTGGTCTTAGACACTGCTTTATCTCCAGTCACTGTTGTTGCTGACACAGGTAACACATGTCTTATCTCCTCTTCAAACAGATGGGTCATTGATTCTGGTGCCACATATCATATGACAGATAATCCCAACACATTTTCTAGTTTCAAGTCACATAAATCACATTTCCGTAACCATTGCTGATGGGTCAGCTTGAGGGTTTTGGAACTGTCCAACCTACTTCTCTTACCTTGTCATCTATGCTTAGTTTACTCACTCTTGCTTTTAATTTGATTTCTGTGAGCATACTTATTAGAGACCTAAAATGTTCTCTCTTTTTTTCCTGATCATTGTTTACTTCAAGATCTTATGACGAAGCAGATTATTGGTAAATGACATGTATCTAATGGTCTATGTTCTAGACTCATGGGTACCTCGTTATGTTGCTTGCTCCAGTGTCACCTCTCCATTTGAAGCACATTATCAGTTGGGACATCCTTCTCTGCCTACTTTGAAGAAATGGTGTCCCCAATTTCACGATGTAACCTCAATAGAGTGTGAGTCTTGTCATTTTGCCAAACATCATCGTAGCTCGTTAGGACCTCGAAATAATAAAAGAGCTGCATTTGCTTTTCAATTAGTTTATTCAAATATTTGGGGACCTTGTCCTGTTTTGTCTTGAGACTGCTCGTGCTTTGCTATTCCAGATGAAAGTTCCCAAGCCATTCTGGGCTGATGCTGTTTCCACAACCAGTTTTCTAATAAATCGCATGCCTTCTTCAGTTCTTGGTGGTGATGTTCCCTACAGTGTTCTCTTTCCTAACAAGTAATTATTTCCAATGGAGCCACGGGTATTTGGTAGTACATGCTATGTTTGTGATGTAAGGCCTTAAGTTACTAAATTAGATCCTAAAGCCTTGAACTGTGTTTTTTTTGGAATATTCTCGTCTCCAGAAGGGTTATCAGTGCTTCTCTTCCGAGCTCAACAAATATTTGGTTTCAAATGATGTGGTTTTCCCTGAGAAAACTTCATTCTTTTCCTCATTGTCCACACCTCCAAGTCAAAGGGAGGAAACATAATGGTTAGTCTATACGATGCTACCTACTAAACAAAAAGAGGATGGTCCGGATACAAATAGATCTTCTACTGAGCAGTCTATTCCCCCCAAACCACCTATTGTTCATGTCTACTCCAGGCGCCAAGAGACTAATGATACATGTCCTGCACCAATTCCTTCTTCATCTAATCCTCAAAGTGATCTTGATGTCCCTTCGTCGTCTAATCCACCTCCAAATGACCTTGATGTGCTTATTAGTCTCCGCAAAGGTAAACGCTAGTGTACCCTTCCTCAAACTACTTATCCCATTGCTAATTTTGTTTCCTATGATCATTTATCCCCTTCATCTAGTTGTTTTGTTGCTTCCCTAAACTCTATTCCTAAGACAGTTTCAGAAGCCCTCAGTCATCCTGGATGGCATGATGCTATGCATGAGGAGATACAAGCTCTCCATGATAACCACACTTGGGTGTTAGTAGATTTACCTAAAAGTAAGACAGCTGTAGGATGCAAATGGATCTTTGCAATTAAATGTAATGCAGATGGCTCTGTGGCTCAACTCAAAGCTAGATTAGTTGCCAAAAGATATGCGCAAATTTATGGTGTGGATTATTTTGATACTTTTTTCCCAGTTGCCAAACTCACTTCTGTTCACCTATTCATCTCCATTGCTGCATCTCAGAACTGGCATTTGCACCAGTTGGATATTAAGAATGCCTTCTTGCATGGAGATCTTCGAGAGGAAGTGTATATGGAGCAACCTCTTGGTTTTGTTGCTCAGGGGGAATATGGGAAAGTCTGTCATCTAAAGAAATCTTTGTATGGTTTAAAGCAGAATCCTCGTGCTTGGTTTGGAAAGTTTTGTGAGGTAGTCCAACAGTTAGGGATGAAAAAAAGCTAATGTGATCATTCAGTCTTCTACAAACAATCAGCAACTAGCATAATTCTTCTTGTTGTCTATGTTGATGATATTATCATCACAGGAAGTGATTATGCGAGGATCTCTTCTCTCAAGTCATTCCTGCATACCAAGTTCCACACAAAGATTTGAGTCAACTAAAATACTTCTTCGGAGTAGAGATAACAAGAAGCAAGAAAGGAATTCTTCTATCTCAAAGAAAATATGTTCTTGATCTACTCGCATAAACTGGAAAATTGGCAACCAAGCCCCGCAGTACTCCAATGGTTCCCAATTTGCATCTTACAAAAGATGATGGTGATCCATTGGATGATCAAGAGAGGTATAAAAGGATAGTTGGAAAGTTAAACTATCTTACTGTAACTCATCCTAATATCGCCTTTGCAATGAGTATTGTTAGTCAATTCATGTCCACCTCTACAGTCAAACATTGGGCAGCTCTGGAACATATCCTATGTTATCTAAAAGGAGCTCCTAG
The DNA here is from genome assembly GCA_003254975.1 of Ochetophila trinervis. Lineage (NCBI taxonomy): Eukaryota > Viridiplantae > Streptophyta > Magnoliopsida > Rosales > Rhamnaceae > Ochetophila > Ochetophila trinervis. The sequence goes on from QANX01007567.1 coordinate 63,314, forward strand.
ACGTGGTATACTTTATAGCAATCATGGGCATACTAACATTGAGTGTTTTACAGATGCTGATTGGGCTGGATCCAAAATTGATAGGAGATCTACTACTGGCTACTGTGTCTTTGTTGGAGGAAACTTGGTATCATGGAGAAGTAAAAAGCAGCATGTCGTATCATGATCTAGTGCTGAATCGAAGTACAGGGCTATGGCACAATCCGCATGCGAGATTATGTGGATACATCATCTTTTGACTGAAGTTGGATTAAAACACTCAATGTCAGCAAAACTTTGGTGTGATAATCAAGCTACTCTTCGTATCGCCTCAAATCCAATATATCATGAAAGAACTAAACACATAGAAGTTGATTGTCACTTTGTTCGTGAGAAGATTGAACAGAACTTAATTTCTACTAGTTATGTGAGAACAGGGGACCAACTTGTTGATTTACTTGCAAAGGCTTTGAATGGGACTCGAGTGGATTATTTTTGTAACAAGCTGAGCATGATTAACATCTATGCTCCAGCTTGAGGGGGAGTGTTACAGCTGTAATTATATAGTTACTTTGTATAGAAGCTAATTGTTAGGAAATTGATTAGCTGATTGTTAGGAGGTTAATTAGGTTAATATCCTTACCATAGTTAGCTACCTAGAAGATGTATATATATACCTATCCACTCTTGAATGAATTATCAGAAATATATTCTGTTCTTTGTTGTTTTGTTACAATGATCAACATATATAAATGCTTACTACTTTTGCTCCTATCTCATGGTTATATTGAAGAATTATAGCAAAAGCATATAAACAGGTTTTCAAGATATTAATTTCTCCTTCTTCATAAATTTCTCAATATTCACTGCAAAATTTTCAGCCCTAGAATCTTCTTTGTTAAACCAAGTCTCAATATTCTCAATGCAATAGGCACTTACTCTCAATTTCAGCGAGCACTATGCTCTGAATTTCTGAACGGTGAGGACAGCGGTTGACTAAGAAAGATTCCATAACCTTCAAGATTTCAGATAATAGATAACTAGACTAACACATAATATCCAAAAATAAAGTAGTAATATAATCGAATATAGGCCTTCTGTGTTTACTAAAAGATAAATCCAGTGAAATCTAAACCTTAAGCTGATGTAAGAAAAATAAAGACATGTACTGCTTTAATTTGTGAGATCTAATACCTGTGTATGTATGGGGATTAATAAGCTTTCTTTTCCTTTGCTGACCAAAGAATCTTCCAATGGAATCTGTGGAGAGAGAAAGATATAGATCATCTGTAAGCAACAATATAATCAAAGGACCAGTGCAGCTTAAGCACCAATCTAATTATTTTTTTACAGTGAATCAACACATTATCTCATAAAAAATAAAAATAAGGTCTACTAAAATCAGCTCATTATACTCTTCTTTGATACATTGACCCAATAGGATCCCATTCCAAAGCATTTCATTTGAGTTCTATTCTTTCAACCCAATTTTGCTTTTTTGCAATGAGTTCAAGCCCACTGGCCCTTGATAACATTCTCCTTTTTTGAACATAATTTATCAATAATGTTCCAATTTTCCTCTTAGCACTAGTGAAAACAAAATAGAACAAGATATTACAAGAGATTAATCGAGATTTTTTTCACAATTGCATTTCAGAAATTATGATTATTTTGTCAATCGAAATGATAAAACTCAAATAAAATTAAAGAAAATTCGAAAGCTTTTAGTAATTCGTTATATTTATAAATTTTTAAACTTTGTCAGTCCCTAAATAGTAATCTCAACGATTGAATTTATCTACGTGACATTTGAATCCTTTTAACCTACCTAAACAACTTTGTTCGTCTTAATTTCGCGTGTCCTTCTAATCATATTACTTCAACTCAAAAGAAGAATACTGGTATCCAAAATCCCCTAAAAAAAAAAAAGTAGTATACCTGAAGTTTGTAAACATGACAACCGGAAGCAACATAGACCCAACAAGACGAACCGTCATCGGTAACCTGAGGCAAGAAAATCAGATTTCAGAGAGAGAATTAGTTAGGGTTTAGGGTTTTGTTGAGAAGTAGAAGGTGAGAATGAGATAGATACATGGAGAGCGAGGCGAGTAGACTGAAGGTTTCCAGGAGATGGATTGGGAATGAGCGCTGACGGAACCACCGCTTTCCGAAGACTCTTCGCTTCCAACATCTTCTTCTTCTTCTTCAATGGCCGTGGCTGGAAGTATATGTTCAGAGTAGCAATACAAATAAGAACGATGACCAAAAAATACAAAAATGAAAGCGATAAACTTCACGTTTATATAGTAATAATAATTGTTTTTAAAAATAAAAATTTAAAACTATTCAAAATTTGTTTGGATAATTTTTTATTTTTATTTTTTTACCATCTTTTTAAAAAAATATATATATGTTCCTTTTATTTCATATTTTATTGGCTTGTGAATCATTATTTTCTTAAATAAATATATATATATATGCATATATTTTACGTTATATCAAATTTGGAAAGACAAACCTTTATTAGATTAATTGAAATAAAAATTTTGATTATGTAGAAAAAAGTAGTGACTTAAAATTCTTCGAAAAAAGTTGGAGTCCTTTTATTCTTTACCAAAAATTTTATTTAAACCTCCCAAGATTTGAAAAATCATCAATTATCCCTCTAAATTTAAAATAATTATTATTTACCACTTACTATATTGATTTTTTTTATCAAATCTATTTATAAAAACTAATTTCCATCAGAACTAATTTTACCTATCCTTTATAATGTATTATAATTCAAATTTACCCGCTTTATTATTTCTTTGACATTTTCTCGTCTGAAAAGATTGGAATTATTAACCAAATTTTCTATAAAAATATTAAAGAACATTTCATGAAATATTAACAGCATTAAACATTTTTTTCTTTTGTTTAGACAACTGAATTGATAAAGATACTTTCTTATTCTTAAGCTAACAAAATCAAATACTATTATTCACCAAAAAAAAAAAAAAACCAAGTAATATGGCAAAAATAAAAATTAAAAAAACTAAACCATTCAAAATATTTATTTTAAGTATTAACAATCATTTCTTGTGGCCTTATATTTACATAAAATTCTAGTTTTATTTTACTCCCTCTTTACAAGTCCCATTATATTATTAGTGCTAATTTAAATCAAATTTTAAACTTGTTCTTATTCATTATATTTTGAGAAATTGACAACAAAATTAAAATATTGTACCTTAAAACTTTTTATCATTGCATTCTGCAGTCTAAACTCAAAAAAAAAATCTTACACTGCATAAAAAAAAAATCTTACAAATCCATATACACCTACTTTTTTTATAAAGCTTACTTTTCAAATTTAAAAAACATTAAATAAAAATTAATTTTTTTAAATCATATTTTTTGTATTAGCACTCTTTCCAGTGGTAAATCTGTCCACTTTTAAAAACATATTTTGAAACTTGAAAATAGATAAGTGAACAGATTTACTTTTAAAAAAATATGAGAGAATACAAAATGCCAATTTTTTCGTAAATGCAATGTGCCAAAATAATAATCATAAAAAATTTAAATGCAATGTGCTAACCGATAATATGTAATGCCACTTTTATTTCCTTCTATTTTTTTGTTTCTTGATTTGGCTTGGATGATTTTTACTTCTGAGTTGCCAATACCTTTATTTTTTATTTTCCTTAATGCCAATACTTTTTTTAAATTGTTTGCAAACAATATTTCCTTGTTACATATGTTTGAAAGTTTAAAACATGCTAATAAATATGTATTTATATTTATCCGCTTGGTTGGGTCAAGATCCTCAATGCAGGTAGTAGAAAGTTGAATGTCAAACATCGAATTCTAAATTTACATCAGACAAATATAGACTTAAAATTCTATAAAACACTCCGCCAGATAAAAGTTATTTTTTATTTTCCTTAATGCCAATACTTTTTTTTAATTGTTTGCAAACAATATTTCCTTGTTACATATGTTTGAAAGTTTGAAACATGCTAATAAATATGTATTTATATTTATCCGCTTGGTTGGGTCAAGATGAAACACACATCCTCAATGCAGACAGAACTAATAGCAGAAAGTTGAATGTCAAACTTCGATTTCTAAATTTACATCAGAAAAATCTAGCTTAGAATTCTATAAAACCCTCCTCAAGATAATAGTTTGAGTAAATTTGCCCTCAGAAGCTCAGTGCAATTGTAACTTCATTGAGTGCAAAAACTTCATTACAAGCCAGTCAACATCTGCCAAGCTAAACTTCAGACCAACTACACAATTATACCACCACCACCACCACCACCACCAAATAATAATAATAATAATAATAATATTGAAAAAAAAGAAAAAGAAAAAGAAAAGAAGCCAATAGCCAGTACTAGAAGTTTAGTGAGATGGAGGCTCATATGAAGATCAGAGCACCTCTGAATTTCAAAGGAATTTCCATCATTGGGCAGAGCTACAAGCCAACTACATGGGAAAAATCTTCATAAATTATTTCGGCACACCAAAATTAAGGAGTAATATTCGTAAAAAAAAAACGCAATTTCAAATATGCAGACATTTCAAAAGTCAAATTTATTGCTCAGTGATGTAGAGGTATGGTGGTGGATCTAATCAGATCAGACATTTCCCACATACAAAAACTTAAATCCAGAGGCAATAAGAAAATACTAAATATGCACGAAACAAGCAGCATATCAAGAGCTACTTTCTTGAACAATCAAAATTCCTCCTAATGACAGCAAAAGCAAATACGACCTCAAAGACATTTCTTCAATCCCAGTCTAATCCATCTCCAAACTCAAAAATTCAAAGCCCTCAGCAACTAATATCACGATTAGTATAAAGCTTAAGTTTTTCATCTAAAGCCTTTTCACATCCCAAATGTAACAATAACAAACAAAAAACTATAGCAGCAGCAATAATAACAATAACAATAACAGCAACAACAACAACCACCACCACAAACCACTCTTCATGGTAAAGATACAGGAAGTGAAGGCTTATACTGAAATCCAATGCACCTAGCCAAAATAAAATGGGTTTCCATTTTCCATCATCGGGCGAATGCTTAAGACAGTGTATACTTAAAACGTAAATTTGAAGAGGAAAAAGGAATTTCATGGTTCAAAAGCATATATCAAATTGGAACCATAAAATTAACCTTAAAGAACCATCATATATGTAGAAAAAATAAATAACAGGATTCCAACAATCAAGCTAGGAATACCAAAAGGGTTTTTTAGAAAGTAAATGCCAGGCAGTTAACAAAGAAAGCTTTCTGAAAAGCCCTCAGATCTCATAGCTTGCTGGTCATTAGGGGTATAACCACTGAATTTTCAATAAGAGCCTCTTTACATCTTAAACCGCATTAAGAAAGAAAGAAAAGAGCATTAAGAAAGAAAGACAGAGAGAGAGAGAGAGAGAGAGCCAAAGTCAAGTAAGTAGTAGTGGTGTTAACAGCGGCAAAAATGTTAAAAAAAAGCTCAAATGTGAAAATTCACGGTACCACTTCCCAGAATTAATTTTCCATCATAGGGCAACAGAAGTAAATCAAACAAACAAAACCCATAAATAAAAGTTGCAACTTCTACCTCCAACAAATTATACAGTAATCAACCAAGTTAAGCACAATGAAAAAGCTATATTGCTTTCAGATCTAAATTATTAAATCTAAAATGAAACACAAAAGACATTCATCTCCATCCACTAGTTTATCACACAGCTCATATAAAAAATCTTACTTTAAGCACAAACGCTAATGCGTCAGATCTTGAAAAAATTGCAAAACCAAACTTTTTATGAACAAAAGAGATTCTAACAAGTTAAAGCCCAGTTTGGGGCAAATGGGTTTCATCTAGAAAAGTGTAATACGAAAAACTAAAAGCCCTCAGATCTCATAGCTTTTGAATGATTCATAAACGGTTTTAAGCAAATGGCATTCTTTGAAAGCCTTTGGACACCACCGATATTGTGAGAATGTGTGTACATGTGTATGCATTATATACATATATATATATATATATGTAGAAAGAAGAAGAAAAAGAAGCAGAAGCAGAAGAGGCGGTGATGGCAAAAGGCTCCTGAGGAACAAAACCACGCTACCGCTCTTTACCATTTGAGTTTATCCATCATTAGGCTACATACAAAATCATTAAAAATTAAACAAATAATCAAATTAAATAGACGACAATGCAACACTGTCTGGGTAATTTGTATAGATTTATCCGAAGGCAAAAATCCAGAGAGTAAATTGTAACTGCGCCTAAGGCTGAAACAGAAAAATAGGGTTTGGTGCAAAGATGGAGATGTATTTATAGTACTAAAATACCCTCCTCTATCGGATTTGCTTGGAATTGGTGGTCATTCGATCGTCATGAGCGTGGGCCAATATAATGGGTCTGACCCATAAAGAGTCCAGAAACTAAGGCTCAATATGTTTGAGCCCAAAATCATGTTTTGGATATACATCCTACAAGTGATTAGTGGTGCTTTACAACCATTCACAATTTGACACTTAATAAACATCAAATAATAACATGTAACAATATTTTATATAAATTTCTCCTCAAATGAATCTCGCAGACTATCTAATTAGTGTGATTTTGAAGTTGCTTCTGTGTATTCCCCAAAATGGTCAAACTAAGTCGTTCAAGAGTAACATACGATTTAACAGGCCATGATCTTTTGTGGTTAAACATGAAAAAGAAAATTATGCTTTTTGTTTTGGCATACTTGCTTAATGTTGGACAGATTGTCTTCGTATGTGCTTTTACTTTACAAAAATAAGCAATTTTGTGAGTTACAAATACTGGTAGACGTTGTATATACAATTAAGTCCTTGTTCGAATTAATAATCTAAATTTCTTTTTACTGCTTCAACGCTAAATTTAAAAAATTTATTTATGGTCATTTAGATTTTTATCAGTTTACTTACCTAAATAATTTTAGCATACCACTATACTCATATTTGATTAATTCAAAATTTTAAAATTTAGTATTTGATGGACTCTGAAATTAAATAATGAAAAATTTGATGCTAAAACTATTGAACTGACTTGATTTGAGCTTTTATATATATTTTTTGCTGATCTTGGAGGTCGAGGAATTCGCTTGGGTTTTATGAAAACAAGGACTTTATTATCACTGTGAAGGAAAAAGAATACAAATGTTGGAAGGATAATGCTTTCTTTTGGTACATTAAAAAAAATAAAGAAAAAATGGTTTAACTTGGCAACTTGGCAATTAAACAAGAAATCAGCAACTTGCAATATTACACAAGATTAAATCAAAGATAATATAATTTAAATTCATGATGACGAACAAAAAAAAGAATAAATAAAATCATTAAAGAATAAAAATACAAATCCTTGGCAGCTTGCGGGCTGTAAGAGCCTCTATCTGAAACTTATAAAATTGTTCCATTAATTCTCTCTCTGTCGGATGTGATTGTATCCAGTATTCCCTTTGAGGCTGTCAAACTTTATTTAGACTTTAGTTTATTATTTGTGTTCTTCATTAAAATGGTTTTTTTAGCTAATCTTCATTTTTAATTGTTAAACATACCATGAAAATAATAGAAATGTTATGTGTGTGTGTGCGCGCGCGCGTTAATAATGTAACCGATTAAACCAATAATGAGTGGACATATGGTTATTTTAGAATAATATTAAAAATATCAACTAATTTATTAAAAAGTTCATTGCGGACAAGAAAGTATTATTTGGATATAATATATTAACTAAAATTAGTATTGTATTTGGTGTTAGTTTTGTATAATACTATATAATACATTTTAATATAAAATATGATGTATAACTAATACATCAAAATTTTTTTGTATTAAATAATACACTTCATCATTTTTTTTTNCTCTCCTAATAAAATTATGTAAAAGACAACATGCGGTGATTATTCTCCCTTGTGTTTGGATTGGATAAAAAGATGGACTCCTTATTATGGCCCAGCGCTTTTTAAGTAATCCAAAGCACCTCTCAATTACATTACGTGCAGATGCATGCTTCATGTTAAAGTATTCCTCTCGGTTTTGTGGTGCACCACCAACTCTCCACTCTGAAAGGTGATAACGTGTCCCTCTAAATGGTGCAAGAAAACCGTCACCATTTGTGTATCCGGCATCAACAAGATAATAATAACCTAACATGAATAATTAATAAGTTATGGTTCTATCTCACAAAACTAACTTTTAGTAAAAACAGTAAACCATCAAAGTTTGTTCTTACCAGTTGGAACTCTCAACCCAGTTGGTCTACTAAGCGCATCTCTGAGGACTCTAGAGTCAGAAGTTGAACCTTCCCACCTAGGTAATACGAATATGAACATCATAATTCGATCACAAACACCTAATACGTTAGTAGCAAGCTCTCCTTTTCGTGTTCGATATCTAGGTTTGTCAGACTCAGCCACATGAACCTTTATGAAGGTTCCATCTAATGCTCCCAAACAATTCTATACAGTTGATTATAATAAATTTTGTAAGTCGTATTACATTTATTTATATAGTAACATAACAAAAAATGAAAATGTATAAATATACCTTAAAAAATNATATACCTACTCATAATAAAAAAAGAGAACCCTAGTAAGCCATGCTTCATTTATATAATCGATAATTAGGAATATAGTCCACATTTTATATCATTTTAAATATTGTCACTTTGATCAATTATATATATATATATTTTTATTTTTTTATTTAAAATTATCATTGAGGTAAACAACTAACATAAACACGTTCATATTTCTAACATATCATAACTATATTCATATATATTGTATTCACGGGATCCTGAAAGATATTGCCCCGGATTATTATCTTGTAACAAGTTGTATTTGTGATGCCTATAGGCTATAAGATCCAGTCTAAGTGCAATCCATTTTTGTTTAACAAACACTATTTATATACACACATAACCTGGCAAATTATACATCTTTGAGATTATAGTGCTCCATTGATGGGCCACCACCCCCCTTTGCAATCTTCATAGGTTAGGTCTACAAGATTTACCATGTTTTTTTTTGTTTTTTTAATTAATTAATTTATTTTTTTACAGGTGATGGCTCTTTAGTGCAAGTTGGGTTTCATCATTATGTTATGATTTCTGGGACATACTAATGTCCCATTTTCATTTCAAAATAATATTTGTATATTTCTAGCTTAAGTGCGCGTGAAGCAAATTTTGTCACAAAAAACCACCAAGGAGATAATTTTATATATATAACAAATTCCAAGGTTGTAAAATATTTCCAGATAGAAAACTAAAACAAAGGAGGTCAAAGTTTGCTAGCTAGCACACATAATAATTTAATATAATATATTACTTTTTTTTTTTGGGTGAAATATTACTTTTCTCTTAAAAGACATTACATATACCATGATTATATATATATATATAATTAAACCATTGAAAACAACAATAAAATATAAAGTTCAGAATATACAATTTTCATTACATATTAAACTACAATTCAATATATTATTATTTTTAAATCGAACTTGTAACATGTGAGATGTAAATTGAAATTGAATTATATGTTTTAACACATAAATTCACGTATATATCTTATGATTCCTCTGTATACAAAGTAGGTTTGGTAGGGAAAGGAACCATTCCATTCCATTCTGAATTATCTTCTCTCACCCTGCAAGTAGATCACCCATAGTATCCAAGAGGGTTTACATATATGTATATATATATATATATGGATCTCCATATGAAGCCTAAGAAGTTGCATGAGTTCTGAAACAATGTAGCTTTAGAACTCTGGAAAACATCTGTGCTCACTTTCGTAAATCTGTCAAGAAGTTTGAGCCGTTCAATGGCTCAATTGGTGTATCTTACAGTAAAATTCTTCATAGTGTGAGAAACTACAATTCCATATATTACTTGCACTTGTAGAGATTATTGGCTGAGTGTAAAGGCTGGGATTGGATATTTTTGCTGCAGCTTTGTAGTTGTTTTGTATAGTTTGTTTTTCCAAAGCATGAATATCATCATCAGGTGAGAGTTCAGATTTCAATAATTTGATATGGTTAATCATTTAGAAACTTCTATCTCCGTGAAATATAGGAAATTATGAAGCATGTAGATTTTGAAAGAGGGTCAACTTGTTAAAGTTTCAACTTTGTTGTTGAAGTAATTCTTGTAAATATGAATGCAATCAGATTCAATAGTACTGTTTTCTGCACAAAGTACTCTGACATCTTTTATATATGTATAATTTTTCTATATTGAACATCAACAAACAACATTATGGTTGGTGTGCTGCTTGCATATATAACGTATATTGAAGACCACTATTGGCTACATGACTTTTTCTAGTTCCCTTTAATTTTTCACTATTTTCAAGTTTTTCATTTTGGTTGCAGAAATGAGTCTCAATGAATATATTTATGAACAGAACAAGAAAACATAAAACTATAGAATTTGGCAATATGACAGTAATTCTCACCAGTAGAAAAACAAAATTCATTGATCTGCAGGATTTTGACGAGGAAATTAGCATACCCTGTAAAGTGGGATTTTATAATTTGTGGTAATTCCATTTGGTATAATAAGAGATTAGATTTTTGTAAATTGTTTTCTACATATATACATATCCAAAAGCTGTTTGTGGTAAGCATGGCAAATGTCCTGATCAAAGGCCAAAACAAGTGCTGGCCCAGCAATTGTCCTGAATTGCTTGCAGATCTTCTCATTTTTTTGCAGATTGCAGAACCACCTTAATATTTTCATGGGGGGTATAGCTTCTAGCCTTCTACAACGATCCTTATGCTGCAACTATACATTGAGACTCAAAAGAAAATTTCACCTGTTTTATAAAAAAAATCTTTTTTTTTTTCATTAGGATATATGACTTTCATCATCTTATATCTTCTTTTTTTCCCTTTTTTTTTTTCTTTTTTTTTTTCTTTTTATGTATATTAATTGTTAAAAATGGAATGGATTAATTTGAGGGGGAAGGATGGCATGTGCTAATTTTAGGGATAAAGTTAAAAGATAAATAAGCTTGATTATTTAGAACTGATTATATGTCAGTTAAACCTATCACAATAAAAATATTTTATCTAATAGTTCTAAAAGATTCAGCATATTTATTATCAATTTTAAAAATTAAAGATATCTGACTGGAAAACCATTGAATATGTATAGTTACATATATGAATAAAGCATGTAGGCAACATCTATGAGCAGAGTGAGATTGTGCTCCGATGACACTCCACCATGTATTGTGAAAAATTCTACCAAATTACAGATGCCTCGTCTCTAATAGATATTCTGTGGAATATTCTATATTTCTTTTAAATAAAGTATAATATTTTGTTGGATTTATTCCAATTTCAGCAAGACATTGAGAAGATGTAGTGCAATTGCATTTCATAAACTATTTATGCTTTTTGTCCTTCGTATAAAAGTAGAGGATTTCAATTTGGTTTCACTATTTTAACTCCAACCCAATTAATTGATCCAATTAATTAAAATTGTATCATCGCTTCTAGCAATGATCTTCGAAGCAACATACCAAAAAATAAAAAGATAAACGATTGTGTCAAATCAATATTTTTAATTTAGAAAGATACTATACCATACAATACAATTTATATATATGGCGCCTAACTATACTTGTAACATTTATGGTTTATGGTCATTACTACTACCACTACACAATTCAATAACAACAAATTCCCGAGAACCATATGAAATATGAAGCCTAGCGAAAGTCTATTCTGTTCTTTTTAAAAGCATAAATTAGAATAACGAAGTTTAGCGGAAGAAAAAAAAAGAGAACAAAAGAGAAAAGAAAAGAAAAGAAAAAAAAATCTTCTCTCCAATGGGCACTGATATTGTTCTGCACTCTCCATTCTAAATGAGACGACAGCGACTTCATACAACAACCACATTGTATATAAAGCCCTAGAAAATAAAACATTAATAACTAAAATTTCTCTCTTACCATAATCTTTTGTCATTTTTTTTCTCTCTCTCTATTCACATGCCAATTTGGTGTCAAAGCTGCTCAAACAGATGGCAAAAGCCTGAAATGCAGACAAAGGATATCGGTAATCCATTGTAAACATATCCTTCCCAACCTTGCCAAACTGAAGAATAATCTTGTCATGATCAGATTGGGTTGGCTGCGACGATGGTGTAGGTGCACCGGTAGCAGGCTGTGTTGCAGCAATTAGCTGAAAGTTCTTAACAGAAGCTACCGTCACCCTTCCTCGGAAGTTAAGGCACCAACACTGCAACTGTTCATGCCATCTTGGAGCCTTATTTCGGAGAACCAATGGTCTTTCCTTTCCCTCATCTTCTTCATCACGAGAACCAACAATATCAGAGAACCGAGAACTGCTAAACTCGATTGAATTGTCAATTGATTTTGAGAAAGAAATGCTCCGGAATGAGTCCTCAAGGGAGCGAGGAAGGAGCTCGGGTTGGCCTGGAACACTGCCACCAGGCTCGAGGGACAAGGAAGGAATTGAGTGCATGGTGCAATGCATTCTGCGTGGACCCCTGGTTCCAAGCACGTTTAACTCGTATGTGACTTGGGCTATGTTGTAGCTTCCTGTTGGGACCTTTGGAGAAACCTTTTTTGAGAACCTACGGCTTCGGCCAGGTGGTGACAGCTGACCATTATTGTAAGGAGGCTGGGTATCATAAATAATGAACTTGGTGCCAAGAAAGTTGGACCTGAAACAAGAGAAGGTATAAACATTTTACTTGAGCCTACAAGACATCCATACAGAAAATTAGAAATTCTTCAGATGATAAACACAAAATGAAAATTAATTTGAGCCCCCAACCACCAACCACCAGAGTACTACATCTTAAACCAATTTAGAATATTAGCAGCAAAACAATAATCAATACCATCAAATTGAAGGTAGTGACAAAATGTTTGGATGTTTTACCTAAAAAAGACAAAATGTTTGGATGTACAACATTGCCTGCTTGATTAGTAAGAACTAAATTGGTTATGCTTACGGTTTACCAGGCACTTCTCTAATAAAACCAGTATGTCTACACATGTTGGCTTCTATTATAGCAAATAGCTTGAAAACTTAAATTCCAAGTACACAATACAATGTCTAATATTTGAAGTTGAATCTCTATACTTGAGTACGTGATTGCTACATTTCTAACCCAAATTTCTAGCAATATTCTTGAAATATTTTCAACAAGAAGCATCAAATAAGAATTATTCAATTGAGAAGAATAAAACTAGATCACATCGTATCTTTTTACATCTATTCTTTGGAACTGGTTAGAGACTTCGAAGATCATTTTCTGATTATAGACTGGTAGTGACTTGAAGATCCCCATGTCCAGAATTCAAATACATGGTTTATAGAGGTCAATATTTGATAAATTGTGTTATATATTGGACACACTTTAGTTATTTGCTAATTTTTTAAAGCATCACAAATACAAATTTTCCAATGTAAGCATGGAATAGCGTTAGTTGGAAATCCAGTAACTCCTACCTAAGTTTTCCAATGTAAGTGCTGCTTGATCGTGATATGTTATCTGCATCCATAGAGATCACATACTCTGTGCAAGTAGTTCTTCGTGTTCTCTTAGCAGAAAGCAGAAATTTCCCATTTTCAACAAGCAAAGCTGCAGGAGCCATACCATTCATCAACAGCCAATCTTTATACAATTTTTCACAGTAAATCAATTAAGGAGAGACAGTACTATAAATCATGCTTATCTAGATAGTTGAAGGTTTAGTTCAAGGCATAACTTACACATATGTGTGTGACATACATACATATATAAAAATATATATATGAGTTTATTACGCAGCAAAAATTACATAAACATTCAGAATTGCTCATCTCTTGCTACACAATCAAAAACTGTACAGACAGTATGTCTCAGGTACGAGACATCATAGTGTGGAACAAAGCATGGCCAATAAGAACTCTAACATAAATGGTGGTTTTTTTAATAAATGTCAATTTAATTCAACAAACAGCCAATGGTTTGACAGGGTAGGGGACAATGCAAATCAAGTTGCCTTGCTGCTTATATATTAGGTACCATTAATTAATTGTCCAAATGAGTGAAGAAATCAGTGTCCAAATATAAAAGAAAATTACAACAGAAGATGTTTTATGTAATTGTATAAGGTTCACATCTAGCAAACAAAAACTATACACTTCCAAACAGCCCCAAATCAATATTCCACATGACCCATATAGAAATGAAAAAATTTCATAAATCAAAGGATTTTATAACAACAGCCATGGTTGTTAGAGGTAAGAATTCACTAATTCATCATGTTATCTAGAGCATCGAAAAAAATAGCAGCTCTAACTTAAGAAGCTAGTTATATATAAGGCCTAACCTATGCTTCTTGAAGAATACCATGTTTCAATATAAATGACATTTTATCAAATAAAAGATCTGTGAACAACTTCTGCAAAATATAACTCCCAAATAGCCACATATATGAATGTTATAGTTTTGGCATTAAGGTATACTGGTGTAGTCCTGGATGTTGTAGAAAATATTTATTTTAAGATCAATTAGATGTTAAACAACGAAAACAATGTAATCATTGCACGTACAATCAATCAGGATAAATTTGATTGTTATTGTTCCTTATGAGCCCTGAAGTCAAAGAACAAGAAATATCACGCTGAACTCTGTAGAGGTTTTGCAGCAATCAGAACTATTTAAAAAGCCTACCTGGGCTTAGGCAAAGGAAAAGGTGGTAAGTCAAATTAGATTTGTCCCTCTTTATAAAGCACTGCATGGTTCCATCACGAGGCCCTGGCTGCAAATGAAATGATTAAAAAATGTGTCAGATATAACATAATATCCCTCTCAAAGTGAGAATGAAAAAGCCATGTGAGTGCTTACACGTATAAACAACTCTAAACATTAAAACCCATAGCAAGAGAGCTTCACCTGCTTCAGGGAGACTGGGAAGGTAATTTTTCCAGAGAATTCAGGACTTCTAACAATTTCTTTGCACATTTCCCTCCATGATCTGCAAACAGCAGCACAGGCAACAACATGCCTGCGAGCAGGCCATGTGCTTTCACTTGCCTCCAATCTTTTGATCACATCGCGCAATAGTTCAGGTGGTAGACCAGCCCAGCGGCTGTTCTGGATTACCAGAGGTTGTTCATGCAATTCATGGACTGAGCCATGAGATTTCCCCCTGTGATGGCCTGGCAGTCTCACCTCAAAACTTCTTCTCGATAAACTTCCAAAACCATCCCTAACATCTCGGACAATACTGCGAAACGACATTTACTCCAATGCGCCAATTGCCCCAGATGTTATATATACCTTTAATAAAGTTGCATATATTATATTTCCACCTTACACTATAAGATGACCAAAGACCACTAAGCTCCCGTACAACTGAAAATCAACAAAACTTGATTAAAATTCCTGCTTCAATGCTTAATAACCAAGAAAGTAGAGACAAGGAGACCATATGAGGAAAAGCACAAAGCAAGAAAAGGAGATTCTCATAAAAG
Organism: Ochetophila trinervis; assembly: GCA_003254975.1. NCBI lineage: Eukaryota > Viridiplantae > Streptophyta > Magnoliopsida > Rosales > Rhamnaceae > Ochetophila > Ochetophila trinervis. The sequence goes on from QANX01007567.1 coordinate 78,822, forward strand.
AGCGCCTCTCACATAGTCACAGGACCTAAAGCAGCCTTAAGTGCCAGACTTTAATCAGAAACATCTTTTCGTGGGTTTTTAAAACCTAATTTTCCAGAACCCAAATTAACATATCTTCAATCTAGATTCCTACTGGGTACAGCTAATTCAAAATAATTAAAATAAAACTAAGAAAAATGGAACTATATTTAAACGGCCAACCAGAGAAATTTTTCTAATAAAATGCATAAACAAAAATAATAATAATAATAATCCTTCAGAGAGAAAAAGTGGGTAAACAAACATCAAATATAAAAAAATTCATACAGCAATTAATTGTCAATAACCTTAAATTTAACATCTTCGGAGCCCTGAAACAAAGAAATTTAAGTTTTTAAAGTCCATAAAAGAATTGTACCTGGAAAGCACACAAATCAAAGTGCGAAAGACCAAGTTGCAGGCCTTGACTCTTATCAGAATTCCATCCCTTCTGCACTGAGGCTTACAAAAATCGGTGAAGAAAATGCAAGGATCAAAGCCTTCTGGGGGAATTCCTGCAAAATATAGAAACTAATATATCAGAAAAAAGATTAAAAACATACTACAAAAAAATTAGACAACTATAACAGAAAACTAAAGGTAATAACCAAAAAAAAAAAAAAAAAAAAGAAGAAGAAAAAAAAACATTTATTAAACTCGGATTTTTGTTAAGAAAATTCATAAAAAGTGAACTGCGAACAAAAGTAAAAAAAAAAAACGCAGAAATGAACAAAAGAAAACCATTCTTATACCACTGAAGAGGATTTACAGTCTTCCGAACTGAACAAGATCCTTAGGCAGTTTAAAAAACCAGAATTTTCTAGACCCTTGTAGCAAAGCTAAGATATAACTTACAATACTAACCTAACAACCAACGGATCCGAGTGGGTCTGCAAATTTTCCAGAGAACCAAACAGGAAGAAAACTAAGGAATTTCAACAGCGATCTGAGGCTCTTGGGAAACCATCACGAAGATCACAACCAGCTGACGAGGTCTTCTTTTTCTTTCTCTCTCTAGAAGTCCTCCACTTTCTCTCTCTTTCTCTGTGTCTCCACAACCCGGACTTCAACTCTTTATTAAATCCAATTCACGAACTTACAAAACATTAAATAAAAGCTGCTAAGTTTACTTAATCCCCGATTTAATTACTTTAAAATTATTTTGTTTTACTTTCTCTATCCGTACTCGGCCCATATAGAATTACCACTTTACCCTCGACGGTTGACTGTACCGTGTCGTTCCTCTCTATCCTACTCCGTTACCGTTACTCAGAAGGTGGCGCATCCGTGGCCGTGAGATTTCACTGTTGGCTCGCTTGCTCACTGGGTTTTCGGTTCGGTGCACGTTAGCATATAGAAGCGAAGGATATCGGATTTGCATCAGAGAGTTCGGATCCACTGCTTCACGGTGTATTTGAGTTATCGTACGGTGAGACCGCTGACTTGGATACGAACGGTTGATCGATTGGAATTTATTGAGATTGGAACGGGGAGTTGAGGGTCGTGATTGACCATTGATTTGTTTAATGTAGAACGTGCGGCGGGTGCATGTGAAAGGAATTATAACATGGGCCACGCTGTCATGATGGAACCCTCTTGGGGAGAGTTAAATGACTTTCTTCTCCTCGTAACATTACAAATATGCTGAATATAGAGTTGGGCAAAATCCGAACTAAATCGGAAAATCAAACTAAATTGTTGCTTTTGGTTCGGTTTATAGAATAAAACGGTTTAGATTGGTTTAGTATATAACTAAACCGTTATTAACTGTTTAGTTTGCAGTTTAGATAGTTTTTGATTTGCAGTTTGGATGGTTTTTAGACCAAACCAATCGAAACCGCACGTTAATATATAATATATTTATAATATTTTTTATTATTAATATATATATTTAATATTTTTTATTATTGATATTATTAATTTAATAGATGTTACTGATACTTTTATTTTTAATTTTAATATTTTTTTTATTTGATTTTTTTAATGAATATTTGAATTGTGAAATGTAATACTTTGTTTGGGATGTTAGAAATATTTGATATATTTTATGTTTTTCTATTTATATTTGGGATGTTTGATGAATTTTATGTTTTTCTTCTTATGTTTGATATGTTTATAATTTTCATTTTTGACTATAAAATTAAATATTACAGTTCAAACCGCTAAACCGAACTGCACCAAACCGTTCATGAACGGTTTAGTTTATCATTAAATTAAACTGCAAACTATAATTTAATCTGAATTTTTATAAAAAAAAACAAACCAAATTGGATCTACCCACGTACCCTTCCTTTTTCTTTCGTAACCCCGCAAAGCCATGCATGCGTGCCACGTGTGCTTAGAGTGTTGTCTCGCAAAAATGTTTTAAAAATTAGTTAATTGGATTTTAGAAAAAAAAAATGTCATCTTTTGCTCTATTTGCTTGCTGTTGTAATTCAATGATTAAAAAAAAAAACGATGCAAATTGGTAATATAGCATTAAAAATCCTGCTGTAGCGGGAAACATTGTTCACTTTATGGGGGAGGACGACCGTCTGATTACATGCGATTGTGATGATTAAACGGTGAGTAATATAATCTTCACACTCATAACCGTAAGTATACATTTTGGGGCATCTTTATATATATATATATATATATATATATATATATATATTATATATATATATATATTTGAATGAAGATCGTCTAATAGCAAACAATTTCTCCATGAATCAAATTGAGATTGTCTATTATTATTATTATTAAGAGAAGAGAAGTTCTTTACCCCAAAAAAAATAAAAATAAAAAATAAAAGACCAGATATGCTCATTTTCATAGACAGGCTTTAAAGCCTAGAGATTTTAAATTTTTCTTTTAAAAAATGAAATTATATAGAAAATAAAAATTAATAAGCTCATTATTTTTTTTTTAAATATTTTCCATCCTTATAAATAATAAGATATTCCACATTGTTTCGAAAAAAAATATTACTAAACAGACAATAACTTTTATTTACAATTTTTTGCCGTCTTAATATGGACAACTCATTAGCCAAGATAATGTTTACTCCAGTGATAATTCTAAATTCAAATCTTTCTGATATACATAATAACAATAATATTTCTTGAGAAAGAAATATAAAAAAAATATTTAATTTTCAATTTTAGTGTCTGAACTCTCACTTTTCTAATATAGATATGAATTTCTGAGTCAATTTTATTTAACAATAACAACAGCAACAACAATAATGATAATAATTATTATAATAATAATTTTTCAGAATAAGGATATCCACAGTTGATTAATTTACTGACCAAGTGCTTTTAACTTAAAAAACAATGATTTTGCTTAACCATATGCAAGTTGATTAATTCTATAATTTACGATCTGTTGCTTTGCTAATGAATATTTTAAGGAAGTTTCATCGCATTATAAGCCTATTCGCATACTTGTCAAACATATCCACATAAACAAAACAGTGAAAAAAAATCTCTAAACGTTCAAATTTATACCAAAAAATAGTTTTTAGGTATGGAGAATTAGCTTTAAATTCTAAATATTGCCTCCAATTTATTTACAAGGCTAAATATATTTGAACCACAACTTAATTATATTGTTTTTTTTTTTGGTAATCAACTTAATTATATTGTGAACGCATATAAGGGGACTATTTATGTATAAACCACAAACCACTTTTCTCAACCAGTCATTCAGCCAACAAAGAAAAAAAAAATTATATTATACCAGTCAAGCAACCTTTTAGGTTGACTGAGGAGGTTATTTGAATATCACAATGTTTTCTTTGTTCCAATCTACAGAAGTAAATGTAATAAGTACAAACAGGGCATTAGGTGTGAACATTCAACCAAAGTCTTCTTCAGGATCCATAATAACTACTGTGACAACTCATTAACAAATCATATCTCAATAGATCTTCTCCTCCAAAATAGCCCCCCAAAACATAAAAATTATTATTAATTTTCTTGCACAAGAATTATGAATGTCAAAAAGATTTATCTAAAAAATCTCTATCCACAATGATTCTATTTGTAACCATATAAACCGTAAGCTAAATATTAAATTATTTATTCGATTTGTTCGGTTTAATCTTAACCCAAAAACTAATTTTATGGTTATAAAGTTTTTTTTTTTTAAACTTATTAAACTCGTGGCTTTCAATTGAAATGAGCTTAATTAAAACCATATTTTAATGAGGTTTGGTGAATATGTTTACTAGTGAGCAAATTAAAAGAAGGAAAAAATAAATTAAAGCAGATCACATAAGTTAAATTGGCTGGAAATAAACCTAACTTGACCAATTGGCTGGAAATAAGTTTATTTGTCTTTTTCATAAGGTGGCATGCACTGAAGAAGGTTGGTGGCCTTTTGACTCGTGATCAAGGACTGCAAACAATGCCACTTGGTAAATTTACCCACATATATATGCATGATCTCACACACACACTTAACAAATATATATTGCTTATTCTCAGCAAAAAAAAAAATATATATATATATATATATATATTGCTTATATAATTTGCTTACATGAAAAAAAATCTAATGTACCTTCCCTACATATTAAAAAATAAATTAATAATAATGTACCTTCCCCATATATCATATGTTTAAAATATTATATTTCATTTTTTAAATAAAATTTATTAATGTTATTATCAAAAATTATTCTAATGGCTTTTTTTTTTTTTTTTTTAAATCTAGATTGCAATTACCATTGATAATAACGCATAAAAAAATGAATTTGATCATATATATCCGATGTTAAAATAAAAATAAAATTTTAAGTGGATTTTATGTATTTTGTCATATATAAATAGACATATATTATGTAAAAAAAAAAAACCTACATATTAAACTCACTTTTCTCTTTAACCTTGGACTTACTATATTTATAAATATCCAATTTTGTTTTGATATTAATAATTCTCACTAAGTTGTGTAGCTTTTCATGTGATTTATAATATATTTTTAAAAATAAATAAAAAATCCTGCAAATTGGAATGTTATTGTATCACTAAAATGACAAATTGTCCTGAAAAAAACTTGCTTTATTTTTTTTTTGCTGAAAAAAAAACTTGCTTTATTAATTGCATTATGGTGCGTCTTTTTCATGGAAAACTTTTTTGACGGACGGCCGTCCACATCCAAAATGACAAAAAGAAGAAATTTCACTTAGCAATGGTACTCATTTTGATTTTAATTAAAACTATATTATAAATGAGTCTTTTTTGTCAATTATATATTGTATCTAAGAATGAGAATGATGTTGGGATGTGTTTGGGCGTCAATTCCTTGGCATTGTTTATGAAGCAATGTCCTTCATAAACCATGCCCTTGAGAAAACATATGAAATGCGTCTCATGGAGAGTAATAGCTTTTGCTTGACAACAAAACAAAAACCTATTTATTTTGGGCTGTCTGCATATCCTAGCCCTTTAATCATTTTCTTTTTTTCTTATTATCTATTTTATTGGTTATATTTTAATTAAGATAAAAAAAATTATATTTGCAAGCCTGATTCAATATAGTACCGGAGCACTTGATTTGTTCTTTTAGGTTATATATGTAATATTATATTTGGCAATATATATAGTGTTTTTGGTGCTACAATTTGAATAAAACATTTTAGGGCTCCAAAAATCTTCGAAACTATAATATATTATGTGTGCTGTTTACTACTACTAATACTATTATTATTATTATTATTATTATATTATTATTATTATTATTATTATTATTATTATTATTATTATTATTAATGTGTTTAAAAAATAAAATTGGGTATGCAAGTTGATGTTTGGTGTTGTAACAACAGTAAATTTATCCAATGTATTTACCAATTTTATTTATCAATTAATGTAGAAAATGATATGATATTATTTTATTTAATTTTTAGTTAGTATTGAATTTCAATTATCTTTTTAAAAAGATGGTTGTTTTTTTTTTTTTTTTACTTTCTAATTGTGTGTACTGTTAGTTAGAATTTATTACAAAAATATAAAACCAATTTGAGCATAATTTCAAATTGTATTTATTTTAATCTACGATTTCATAAATATGATAGATATACCAACTAAAATAAACCTCAACTTAATTTTGGAATGAAATGGTTATTTCAAATGTACCTAATTTTCTATAAGAAAAAATTACTATAGTTCTAATAAAATTTGGAAATTTCCTTATAATTAATTTTCTTTTAAAGTTTTAACTAACTTTAACATCTGTTCGACATAACCGTACTAAAGAAATATCAATGTTAGTCATTTAAATTAAAATGGGTATTTGGTTAATTAACTACGCTTTTAAAAGTTTATGTAATGAAAATTGTGAAAATCAATTTCGTTCGGTAAACTTAGTTTATATATAGTACTTTAAAAGCGTTGTGGCTGATTACACTCTGAACGAATTATTTTATTTATTACTTGAGGTGAGAGTAAAGTGGGGACACTGATCATAACTTAAAATTGCAATTTTATACTGAATCAGACCACTAATGAAAAGTTAATAAACGTGGTCCTTTCTACACGCGTGGTTAGTCACTGAGATTCAATAACAAATCTGAAAGCAAGAATTTATCCGTGAACAATTTTATTTAGCAAAGGCATTTGAAAGTATATCTTAGTGTAGAAGTCATCTGAATTTTTATATTTGTGAATATAAAAGTTGAAGTTTAAATTTTAGTAGTTCTATTTGAACTCAAATGCTCTTTTCCATTGCTACCGCATGAGAATGAGAGAGTTTTCAGTGATATAGGCCTCAGTGTGTATTCCTACTGAGTCGTCTGAATTTGACCCACGTACTAAATAATTTCTGGACATATGACCCTGCTACGTGTAGGTCTTTTTTTTTTTTCACAAAAAAAAAAATTATTTACCAACGTATGTGAATGGTTCAAGTCACCCTATCATCTAAATTGGAGTCTCAATTATATTTGTAGAACTATAAAATATAGCCATATATAGATTATCCGATCAATTCATTAATTACTCAAAGTTGTAAACGTACATCACTTTTATATTTTTGTTATCGTTTATAAAAAAATAAAGAATGTTTAATAGAATTTTTAAAAGACAATATCTATGTCATATTCACTTGATATTTATTTTAGACATTTCAACTGAAAATCAATTTTTTAAAAATATTATCTATATTACTTATATGTCATTTATATTTATACAATCTACATTTTTATTGAAGATGGTTTAATATTTTTTTTGGTCGTATCATCTAACAAAATTCTTACATATAACCATTCGAGATAATTTTATTAAAAAATTGTCTATTTATTTGATGTTATAAAATTTTCTAACAATAAACATAGTCATTTAAGATGCTCTTACATTGTACATACCAGCTTTAATTCTTGCCCTCTTTGTATTGATAAATTATAGACCAAATTATTCCCTGGTGGATTCATCATACTCTTAATCACAAAATAGCTAGCCTTGAAAGGATATGTATACATATATATAATTATTTTTTCATCTGTGACTTATAATTTGAAATTGTATAGAATTTGTCATTAATAGTTATTATGTGTGACCAAAGTGTCACCAATAGTAATTATTAGTAACAGATATCTCACAAATCCCATCCAAAATTTTGAAAAGAGAAAAATCATATATATATTTCTTGGCTTTTAAATATTATGATTACGAGCAATGATAATTATTGGGTTGGCATATTATGTTAATTAATTCAACCGCACGATGAAGATCAAAATTGGTAATTAAAGTTTGGTAGGCTCTTTAGCTTTACCATTTAATGAATTTATAAAAATAAGATAATTCGTTAGCAGTCTTATAATTTAATTGATTGTGCATATGCTTGTATTTTGTCATTTTTTTTTTCTTGAATTTGAATTCTCACATAGCTAAAAATATGAAAGAAAAAAACATAAAAATAACTTCTAGTGAAATAAATTAAAAAAATTAATTATCAAAGTATATTTAATAGAAACTCTGAAAATTAATCAACATATAGATGTGTAATTGTATATACATATTATTTGATATGCAAAATTCATATAAAAAGATTATCGGGCTTATCTACGGACAAAACCGTATTTTTATTTTGGTAAACCTTTAGAGATGAAAGTTTAAAGCCACATGTAATTAAAGAGAAGCAAACTCAATTTTATTTAAACTTATAAACAACTTTATTTTAATTTGAACCCTCAACTTCGTCAAGGGACATAATTTAAGTTTCAAATTATTGCATTTGATAATAATTGCATGTGATAGAATATGGAAGAGAAGACTGTGATCCATCAATGAATCTCATCTTATTCTAAGAGAGTGGACAACGGACTTGGCCATAGGAGACCTGAATTTTAACATCTCTTCCTTTTGGGTGCAAATCCATGGTCTTCCATTGTGCTTCCGACCAAAGAGAACGCCACCAAAATAGGGAAACTTTTTCCACAGGTATTACATTGTGAATCTTCATCCAGAACCAGCTTTGTGGGCAAAAAAATACATCAGGCTTCAAGTTGAAATAGATCTAAGGAAACCTATCCCGTCAGGTTTCATGCACAAATTAGCTTCCAAAACGTCTTGGATTCAGTTTCGCTATGAGAGGTTAGCCGAGTATTGCTATAGTTGCGGGATAATGGGGCATAGCAAGGCTGGTTGCAGCATAGGGAAAGTTTTGAACGACTCTCATGGTGATGATATTTATGGTCCATGGTTGCGTGCGGAGCCATATGCATATACAGTAGTGAGGGAGCCTTTTGGGCTCAGAAAAGTAGAACTCCCAAGAGATGAAATATTTGATAGCTTCTCGCATGAGACCAATGCAAATACCAGAGATGGGAAGAAGAACTAGTTAAGGAACATTTTGAGTCAACTGGGGAGGAAAATGCCCCAACTCAGGATCCGACTCGAGTGGGTGAGATAGGTGTAGATGGACCAATGGCTGAGGGACACGTAGAATCCAGTTGCGTGTTCAAAATGGATTGTTAGGTGAAGCCATGCGTTACTGTGGCATTGCAGTCGACAAAGCTGCTGGAACGATTGGCTAGTAATAATAGAAAAAGGTGCTGTTGAGGGAAAGTTACTTGGGCCTTCCTATATAGAGGCCGATATGGAACTAGCTCCAGCTGGTGATTTTTCTGTGGGCTTTGTAGAGTCCAGCAAGAAGAAACGGAAGCTTCAACAAACTGAACCCTCTACCTTTTCTAAAGGTCCAATACTCATGGAAGATGGGCCGGTCAAATTGCAACTAAACTCCCAAAAGACTTTTCTGGACGCTGGCTCTACAGAAGGAAGGAAGGTGAACTCATCTTCCACAAAATGGAAAACTCAGGCAAGAGAGAAGGTACACACAAGCTCTCAGACTTTTAATGTTCAAGATGATAGGAAGGTAGATGATTTTTCTAACAAAACCACGGTTGAGGAGGCGGGCCTTACCTTGCCCCCAGGTTAAAGCTTCTTTCATGGAACTGTTGAGGTCTCAGGGGATCTCGACAATGCATAGCCTTCGCAAGCTAGTGCGGAGCTACTCCCCTGACGGTCTCTTTCTTATGGAGACCAAGGCAAGTTCGCAGAGACTCCAAAGGATTGGGAATTCTCTGGCGTATGAAAATTCTTTCTTTATCAGAAAAGATAGTGGTGGGGAAGAATTGGCTCTCCTATGGTTGGATAATTTGAATTGGAATGTTGTTTACAACTCCAACTGGATAATAGGTATTAATACAACCTCAAAGTTTGGTACACCCTATAGCATTTGGTTCTGCTATTGCTCCGCTTATAACTCCCTGCGAGGTGATTTCTGGAGAGTGTTAAGTGATCTGGTCAAAACTGGTAATATTGCTTGGGTCTGCATGGGAGATTTTAATGATGTTCTGGATCAATTTGAGAAGCTAGAAGGTCGTTATGTCAATGGAAAATCTCACTTCCACCTAAGGAATTTTATTTCTAAGGTAGGAGCTTTGGATTTGGGTTTTATGGGGAATAACTTTACTTGGTGCAACAAAAAGAGTGGAGTTGCTAACATTAAAGAGAGGAGAATATCCAGCATGAAAAAGACATGCAGCTGGCTCTCAATGAATGAATTAAAAGAATGGAAATTACCTGGAGACAGAAGTCTTGCGAGTTGTGGTTGAGATCGGGAGATAAAAACTCCAAATTCTTCCATGCCTCAGCCGTGAACAATAGAAAGAGAATTTTATCCTAGCTCTAAAAGATGATGATGGGGTCAGGCTTGAAGCAGGAGGCTTATTGGAGATTTTCTTATTGGAAAATTCACTAACTTGTTTACCTCTGAGAGAGTAGCCGACTACCCCATATGGAATGATTTAATACAGCCGATCATCTCCTCGATGGAAAATGATGCCATTATGACTATTCCTTCTCAAGAGGAAATCTGGAAAACAATATGCTATTTCACTCTGATTAAAGCGCCGGGTCCCGATGGTTTTTTGGCTCTTTTCTTCTAGAAATATTGGAGCATTGTGGGGCCGGATGTGGTGACAATGGTTCAAAATGTTTTTATTTCGAGTCTCATTCCAAAAAGCGTTAACAACTCTAGCATGGTTTTTATCCCGAAAACTAAACAATCTTCTCTTTTCAAGCCATCAGCCTCTGTAACATGGTGTATAAGGTCATCACAAAGATTATTTCAGTCAGACTCAAGCCACTCCTAGACAGACTGATATCTCCAACTCAGGCGGCTTTCGTTCTGGGAAGATGGATTGGTGAGAATTCTATTTTGGTCAATGAGCTAACTCATACAATGAGGAAGAAGAGAAGTGGGAATGGTCTAGTTGCGATTAACCTAGACATGAATCGTGCTTTTGATCGTATTGAATGGAAGGTTCTTAGCAAAATCATGCAGCTATTCGGCTTCTCTTGCAGAGTTGTTTCTTTAATTTTAAATTGTTTGGATATGGAGTCAATGGCCCTCATTCTAAATGGAAGTGTTTATGGCCGGTTTAAAGTTGAGAGAGGGATTCACCAAGGAGATCCATTATCTCCCTTTCTCTTCAATCTTCTCTGAGCTACTATCGAGAATGTTTTTCAAGCTGGAGCACGAGGGGAAACTCTAGGGAATTAAGATTGGAAGACTCAGTCCTCCAATTTCTCACATTTTCTTTGCAGACAATGTGATGATCTTCTGTAAAGCTGACAAAAATAATATTGAAGCTGTGGGTAATTGTTTGGACAAATATTGCAAGTGGACTGATCAGAGGATCAATCTAGACAAATCAGGTGTCCCTTTCTCCAAAAATACCAGGGGTGCTACCAAAGCTAATATTAAGCAGATCCTAAATTTGCTTTGAGAGTGATGCTCAGTTCATCATATGCCATTCTGATGGCTGCTGCAGTGGCTCGAAGGGAAGGATGGATTTCAGTTTGTTTTGAGAGTGATGCTCAGTTCATCATTGCAAATTTGAACAAATCTGTTAAAGCTCTGGCTCACTGGTCCATCCAAGCTATTCTCAAGAGAATCCATGATGTTTGTGTTAGTTTGAATTACTCTTTTATTTGGACTCCCAGGAAAAATAATCGGACAGCTTATAGTATTAGCTCGTGGGAGTTTTCTGTTTCTTCTTTAGCTTTTTTATCTGTTAATGCTTTACCTCCTGCTATTTTGCAAACTTTGACTCAGGAGGGCAGCTCTTCGGCGGGCTTCTGAGTCTGGCATGTTGGTTTTTGGTTAATATAATGTATTTTCTATTGAAAAAAAAAGATAATAATTGTTTATTGATTGAGTAGTGTAGCCCTTTTATTTTTTAGGTAACAGGATAGTCTAGTTTTGGAAACAGTAAGAATTGTCCAATTTTTTTTTTTTTTTGGTGAAAAAGAATTGTCCAATTGCCATTCCATATAACGACTCAATTGATTTAATTCAAAGTGGGCAGTTGGGCACATGATTGTGTCCCACTTAACGTACCAATTACCTAGAAAATATCTTCAGGGATAGGTAGTCCTTAGACATTTAACAAAAAGAAAAATTAAGATTATAAAAATAAATCGTAACCTAATAAAATTATATATATATATATATATATATATATATATCATCCAGATTCCAGGAAAAAGCCTGCTCTGACAACACTTAAAATAAGAATTTGCCTTGCAACACTTAAATAAGGTATTGGTTTGCGACAATGTCTTAGTAACTAATATAAATATTATGTGAAATTGATTTTTTACAATTTAATTAAATATTTGTTTGATATTGAAAATGAGAATTCAAATTCAAATTATTATTTAAGAAAATAATAATTTTTACGATCTGAACTTAAAATAATTAAGTCTGTAATTTATTTCGAGACTTATTGTATAATTAAAACATAAATTTAAAAACTTATACGATATATCATATAATATATTTAGGCTATAGCATATTCCTTTCCTTCTTGTAAGAATTACTATTTAATTATGTTCTTCACACCTGTAATGCACCATACTACTACATGCACCGCAATTGGAATTTCATCAAGAATCTATATCTTTTTCCATTAATTTTCATATTTGAAAAAGAAAAAAAGAAAAAAAAAAAAGGCGCAATATCTATTTTCCTTGGAGTTTAAGCTAATAGATTTGGAAAGATCATGTAAATTTAAAGCAAAATTAAATTAGCTATTTTATACCCATGAACACTGAAGACGTGTAATTAACATATGATTAAATATATATATTTATATATAATGAATAATGTATCAAAATCAATGAGATATTGATCAGATCCTACTTGTCTGTTTGATTATTATTTTGTGTGTGCAACATCTTCCATGACATCATTTTCCACCTTCCCTCTTGGATCGCCATTATTATTTACCAGAAAGAATTTCGCGTAGCTAGGTCCCAATATTGCAACGTTTAGGTTATAGCTAGGCATGAAAACGAACAAACTCTTATTTTTTCTTATTTTTTTCTGGCTTTTTTAAGGTACAATTTTATAGTATTATTTATAAATAATATTATTTTA